>PVHY01022916.1:0-21724 GCA_004024945.1 Uropsilus gracilis | reverse complement strand
GAGTCCTGAGACAGGATGGGTTTGCTGTAGGTGGAAGACAGCAAGGAGACAGGCAGCGGGGGTGGGGTGGGGGTGCACGAGGTGGCTGGCCTAGCGGGGTTAGATCCTACAGACCTTTGCAGCCAGCTCAGCATCTAGGCTTTGTTCTACAAAAAGGGGGCAGGAGCACTGGAGTCATGGCTCTGATACAAGGTAGTGATGCAGTTGAAAATGGAACAGGCGCCAAAATACCCTGGTGGGTGAGGTCGGAGAGGAAGATGCACAAGAAGAAGCAAGAGCACCAAAAGGCAGATAAAAGGAAGGGGGGGTGATGGAGGGAGGAGGAGACGAGAATGGCAGCCTGAGAGAACAGGCTCATGTGCCAGGGGAAGCCCCCTGGAAGAGTGAGTTGGAGGTGGTAAGGAGCCAGGGTGGCCAGCAGAAGAGTGGCCGGTGTGGAGAGTGTGGCGCCGCAGCAAGGTGGCCTAGTGAGCTGGTCCCTGGAGATGGCCAGGGATTTGAAAAGCTGGTTTGTGCATCAGCAATTGTGGAAGAATGTGAAGAGTGTTGGAGAAGCAGAACAGTGTGGAACACTGGCAAAGAAGTGAAGAGAAGATGCTGGAGAAAGACTGGAATTCACAGTGTCTTCCTCAGGTTTGGAGGGACAAAGAGGCGAAAGACTGGAATTCAGAGTGTCTTCCTCAGGTTTGGAGGGACAAAGAGGCGAAAGACTGGAATTCAGAGTGTCTTCCTCAGGTTTGGAGGGACAAAGAGGCATCATCATGGACATGTGTCTTTGGGACATTTGGTACTGAGAATGGTGACTGGGGTAAGATAACTGCCACTTGTGGCTTTGAGAACCTCTTGTTTTTCTGGTTAATTTCCCTTGTTAATAAAACCCTGTTGTTCAAACTGCTTTTGTCTGGCAACTGCTACCCACGGGTGGTGCCGACCTGTGGTTAGTTGGTTAGCGGTTTCTGTCCCACTAACCATTTCATTGGTTAACCCTTTCATTCATTTAATTTCATTTCAATGACCCAATTTCATTGCTCAGCCTTGCTCAGGAGGGGCTGGGAGAATCCTGCCTCTTGGGCTTACTGAGGATGAGGTGCCCGTGGTGGAGATGTTGCTTGGGAGCTCAGAGGACGGGCTCATCCATGAGGTCTCTGGAAAGAGTGGACCTTCAGGAGCATTTGGGATTAGCTGGAGGGAGGGATGCCCTACTGCTGAGAGGCAGAGGAGCTCCCAGCAGCAGCACTGGAATAAAATTACGCGTCTCTCAGCTGCTGGCCTCCTCTGGTTTGCAAACATCTTGCGGAAAGTCACTGCGCCTGCTATCAACTCCGGGAATCACAATCACTTTGTGGTGTTCTCCTTTCAGATTGCAGGTGCACAAAGTGTGGGCTTCCTTTGATGGACCATGCCATACACCTGAGACTGCATAGCGTTCTCAACCAGTGTGACTTCAACAGGAAATTAAAAAAGAAAAAAATGAACCGAGATCCTTTCAGACACATTGCAAAAGGAAATAAAGACGCAGAAGGATTAAAGGAAAGGTGAGCGTGAGAACAGACACAACCCCTACGCGTGTCTATCATTTTAAAGGAGGTTCTAAGTACATTTAGGGCATTTGAAGGGTAAATGCATCCGATCCATCCACCCTTAGCCTCTGTGCCCTGAAGTATTGTGCCTCCCCAGGACTGTACACACCTGGTGTGCACGTGGAAGTGGGCACGCTGGATCCAGGACGGCGGGGATAAAGAGCAGTGTCGCCTGTGGGGGAGGGGAGAACATGGGCGAGAACTCAGGGAGACTCAGAGGGACTCAGGTGGCTGTTTCTTTGCCACCGGATTTCCCCTGTTCACTATTAAAAACCATGTGGAGCTGATGCCAAGAGCACTGGTATTCTTTAAGGTGCTAGAACCGACGATGAAACTGCCTGAATTGGGATGACTGGGACAAAATAAAGCATGAAATAGATATTAGAAGGAGTGAAAAGGAACTGCAGATGGTTGGATGTCTCTCCCCCATCTATAAATCAGAATGTGGAATCCCCCTGAGGAATCTGATGTCCACTTCTAACCTGGACTCTGTGCCTATGCGGGCTGACAGGGAACTGGACACACAGTGACCACTCAACTTCTGCCAAGAGACAGAATGAAGCACCTTTGAATAAAGGGGGAAAGGTATGTATCTCCTCAGGGTTAATTATTCCACCTGTTCTCCTAGGACTCTTGCACATGATTCAGAGCATCGCTAAAAAGCAACACCAGCAATGAGTTTTTAGTGAACATCTGCTATGTCCCGGCAGCCGATCATGTCCTTCATCACTACATTCTCCTACTTACATCTCAGACCTGTGTCTCAAGCCTGTGTCTGCTCTTGTCTCCACTTGAGAGATGCAGCAATGAAGCTATAGAGAGATGGAGTCACTTCCTCAAAGACCAAACTTCCCTGTTTTGTGCGACAGTCACAGCAGGAACATTCTCGAAACTTGAAACACGGATGATCATCTTCTTTTGAACAGTTACACTTTTTTCCACTAACTCACTATCATTTTGCCCAAATCTGTTACTGGGTGTCTCATCACAAGGTGGAATTTTATCTGGGGTACAACTGTCTGCCAGTCTGAGCGATGCTGCAAGAGGCAGCTGGGCGCTGGGGTATTCCCAACAATCCCCAAAACCTTTCCTTGGGGCAGACTAGGGGGCTTGTTCTGAGGCATATCTCGCCGGGAGGAGGCGTGTAGGCGATGGACACCGGGCATTATTCCCAAAGACATGCACCAAGTGCCTTCCACAGGTCAGGATCTCCTGCTTTAGACATGTGGCCCACCCAGTCCCCACCAGACCCTGGGAAGAACCCAGACGAGATGCCTGTTGCTCAGAAAGGCCAAGAAAACCTCAGGCTCATACGACCAGCAGAAGGGGCTCCACACACAGACCAGGCCCTCCTGCTGCTCAAATGTTCTCCTTGACTGCTCAAATGTTCTCCTTGACTGCCCTCCAGAGCCCCGAAAAGCCTGCCAGTGAGAGTAGCAGGGAACTTCTGCCCCTCCCCGGGAGCACGCCAGCCTCTCCCCACCAGGACACAGGCACGCCGGCTCACTCACTAGCGAGAAGTCCATATTATGTCACTTAGGGTCACACTGAGCTGCCCTTAGATGTGGAGAAAACGGGAGGAGGGGCAGGATACTCTCAACAGGTCTCGGGTGCTGCTGGAGGCACTTCACGGCATGATTTCTATTTGTCATGGCTGAACTGCGTCCCCTGCCCCTGAACACGTCGACGTCCTAAGCCCGGGTCCCCATGAAGATGACTTTATTTGGAAATGGGATCTTTGCAGATGTGATAAACAGGGGTGTGGAGATGAGGTCATGCTCGAGGAGACAGGTCCTCATGCCCACCTGACGGGTGGACTGACGAGAGAGGGGAGGGAGACCCATAGAAGGGCCAGGGACAACAGGACAGAGACTGGGGTGACGCGGCTGTCACAGACACCAGACGCTGGGAAAGGTGAGGCAGGTATCTGCCCCATGGGGTTCCCTGAGGGCAAGGCCCTGCCCATGTTTTGAGTTCAGCCTTTCAGTCCTCTGGATGGTGAGGCCGTGCATTCCTTTTGGTCGAAGTCACCAAGTTTGGGGGCCGTGGCTGCCCTCAGGAGGCGCACACAGCGGTGTCTTGATACAGGATGACTTGGCTGGATGGGCACCCAGGGCCTCTGGTAGTGATGTAGTTGAAAACTGTATTGGGTGCCAAACTGACCTGGTGGGTGGGATTTGAGAAAGACCCACGAGAGAAAATGAGAACAGCAAAAAGGGCCGATGAAAAGACAGCCAAGAGAGAGGTGAGGAAGACACGAGAATGCCGGCTGATAGAGGAGGCCCATGAGGCCAGGTTGGGGTGGCAGCAATGAGTCATGGTGGTAGAGTGGCTAGCAGAAGAGCAGCCAGTGTGGAGAGTGTGGCACGGCAGCAAGGTGGCATGGAAAGCTGGTACCTGGAGATGGCCAGGGAGTTAGAAAGTTGATTTTGTATCAGCATTTGTTGAAAACGTTTGAAGAGCCACAGCTCAGAAAGCTGGAGAGTGAGGAAGCAAAGAGAAGATGTTGGAGAAAGACTGGACTTTGCAGAGTGCCTGCCTCAGGCTTGGAGGGATAAAGGGGCACCGTCTTGGACATGTGTTTGGGACTTTCATATTCAATGAAAATTGGGGTTTAATAAAATAACTGGCCACTTGTGGCATTAAGAACTCTGTTTCCCGGTTAATTTGCCTTGTTAATAAAACCCTGTTTTAAATTGCATTGTGACTTTAGCAACAGCTATACACGGGTGGTAAGAACGTGAAAGAATCTGGGCAGCAGAAGCCACATTTAAAAGTGCTGCTTTTTTCCTACGGCTTGTTGGTTGGAGGCTACAACCCGATTTTGACCTGATTTCAGTCTGATCTTCCAATCCTGTTTTGGGCAGAAGCCGTATTTTGTTCCCCTTGTATCTGAGCAGTTGGTATCATCTCTCGCCTGGAGAAGGCACTGAGAACATGTTTGTTGAGTGAACAAGTGACAAGATAAAGTATAAACCCAGAAGGAGGAGGAACTATGTCTTTTATCTCTGAGAGACCAGAGCAAATTAGGGACTCAATAGCTGCTCATGCGATGAATAAACTTAAAATGAATGAAGAAAAACGTGGGAAGGCTTTGCAAAGAGTCTTATTTATCTGTCTCCCTGGGATGAAGCGTAGGACGTGGCACACAGTAGCTGCTTAATAAATTCTGAAGGAGGGATGGAAACAAGAGCAGGATCTCAGTCTCCCAGTTTGTAGTCGAGGAGGACATTTCCTGCAGGAGGCATCTGATGGAGGCGGAGATGGGGCGGACACCATGAAATAAGCTGTTGAATTTGCAGCCGCCTCGATGATCTGAAAGGCCTGGATGATCTGAGAGGGTTGTCACAGGGGACCTGGAGTCTTGTTTTTTGAAAATGTGTTTATTTTTCTTGTGCATTCAGAAATCCTCGGGTTTCCCAGCCCTGCCAACAATGTGAGACTCGCAGCTGGAGTGGAGAGGTCAGCGTGTCTGAGTCCACTCTCAGGACACGTTTCCTGTCCATGTGCGACCCGCATTCCTGACCCTGCCTGGTGGCCATGGAGGACTCTGGAGGGGGGAGGGAGAGGCTGGAGAACCTCAGTGAGGGCTGAGGGGGGTGGGGCAGCACGCACAGGCAGCCCCTGACACCCTCGAGGCAGGAACTGGGTGGCTCTCGGTCAGTTCACATCTGCCTGTGGAGAAAACCCCTGCAAATGCGGCCAGCTGATGGCCACAGCTGCTCTGAACTCCATTGGGCTGCCCCCCGCCAGGCGGATGGTGTCGCAGGTGACAAAAACCAACAACTTGTTCTTTCTCCCCTGGACTGGAGCTGGAGGCACGGAGACCGATGGCCGCTGGCTGATTTATTCACTCGCGGCATTTTGATAACCCGGAAAACATCTGAGGGGCCTTCACGCTGGGCTTGAGTGAGGCAGACAGCCCCTGGCCTAGGGACACCCCCTGTGAACTCCCACTGACCACGCACTGCCTCAGCATGGAGGGGGGCTGGACCAGCAGCTTGGACCAGGCAAGCAAGGGAAGCGCTGACCCCTTCTTGGCACCTTGAATGGAGGCACGACTTTCTGTGGGGGCCATGGCCCTGATGGGCCAGCTCCCCGCTGACGGCAGAGCCCCTCTCCCCACCACAGAGTCCTGGAGTTGGAGGCTGTGAGGCAGCACAGTTAGCCTTGCTCAACTGCTATGCACAGGGTGCCCTGCCCCGAGCTTGCCCAGCTGGTTGTCCATCTGTCTGGTATTCACTCCTCCTCTTCCTCTGCAATGAAAGCACCCCCAGGACCGGTTGTGTCTGCTGCCCACACCTCTGTGTCCCAGGCACCCTTGTGCTTCCGGCAGGTGAGTCGTGCATAATCGACGGATAATTATATGAATGAGCCAACACACAGATATAAGAGGTGTGGGCCAGACATGACAGCAGAGAGTGCGAACGCTGGGGTCAGGCAGTGTAGGGGTCACCCACACTCTACCACCTGCTGGCTCGTGGGACGCTGCTACTTCAGCAGGCCACGCACACACATGCTGGTCTGTGTCGCACATGCACCATTCAAGGATTCCGTGCCCATGCGACCAGCAGCTGCACCAGGAAACAGAACGCTGGCAGGAGCTCAGAAGGTCACCTCAGGCTCCCTTCCAGTCCCAATCAGACTAAAGCAAACTACCCTCCTGCCGACTGCAGACGGCTGCTGAGTTACCCATCCTCTCTGAGTCCGATCTTCAAACGGAGCTAGTAATGGCACACTCGGGGCAAGAAAGCCTGTGTGCAGAGCCTGGCAAACTGTGCTAAAGCAGAAACAGGAGGGGCAGCAGGAGCAAGGGACTGGGGATGGAGCAGAAGTCATGGAAGCCACAGTCACAGGTCATGGTGACAGCAGGAACAAAGCATTAGTGATGGCAGAAGGAGTAGCTGAAGCAACAGCAGCAGAAGCAGGAGTGGAAGAGTGGAAGTGATGATGGTTAAAGAGGCAGTAGCAGTAACAGTAGACAGTATTCTGACGAGCAGTAGGAACAGCAGAAGCAGCGGCTGTAGGAACAGCAGGAGCAGCGGCTGTAGGAACAGCAGGAGCAGCGGCTATAGGAATATAGAAGCAGTGGCTGTAGGAACAGCAGAAGCAGTGGCTGTAGGAACAACAGAAGTAGCTGTAGGAATAGCAGAAGCGGTAGGAACAGCAGTAGGAATAGCAGGAATAGCTGTAGGAACAGCAGAAGCAGTGACTGTAGGAACAACAGAAGTGGCTGTAGGAATAGCAGAAGCAGCAGTTGTAGGAATAGCAGAAGCACCGGCTGCAGGAATATAGAAGCACTGCCTGTAGCAACAGCAGAAGTGGCTATAGGAACAGCAGAAGCAGTGACTGTAGGAAGAGCAGAAGTGGCTGAAGGAAGCACAGAAGTGACTGGGAATAGGAGAAACAGCGGCTGTAGGAAGTACAGAAATGGCTGTGGGAAGAGCAGACACCGCACTAGCGGTCAGAATGGAAGCAGCAGTGATGGCAATGGAAGCGGCAATCACAACAGCAGAGCTGGAGGCAGTGGCAGCGCAAGCAGCAGCAGCTGTAACAGCTGATGCACTTACGATGCCCCAGTGCTTTCCCTCCATTCGCCTCAGGCTCAGCACAGCGCTCGCAAGGAAAGAGGAATTTACAGATGCTGGCACTGAGGCAGAAGGTTCCATCGCTTTCTCAGGGTCACGTGGCTAAGGGATCACACATCCAGGATTCAAACACCAGCAGCCTGGCTACAGAGTCCTGATCTTAGCAGCCATCTTTCCATATGTGTTCGCAGGGCAAAGAAAGATGTTCTCCAACATCTGTCCTCTTCTATAATAACAATTCTTGATTTTGATAAGCATACGTTTTGCAGAAAGGATGACATTTCCCAGACTTCCTTGGAGCTAAATGTAAGCAGAGAACTAAATTTTGGCCGACGGAAGATAAATAGAAGCAGCAGAGGCAAATACCAAGGAAATATCCTCTAAGGGAGGAGGCATGCCTTTCTTCTTCTCTTTCCTGCTCCCTGTGGGTAGATGTGACGGCTGGAGCATGGCATCTGGCATGAGCCATGAGTTGGCTTTGAGATGGAGGCTGATGATATGGCAGAGACGAAAAAGGGGTACTTGGTCTGAACTCTAAGACAGAAACTTCTATCTCCTTCAAGTCAATGCCCTTTGAGATTTTAGGTCATTCAGAGCAAAACCTCATCCTAACGATGCACTGAGATTTCGCAATTACAATGACCATAAAATGACGCCTACACAAATATGTCACCTTTATGCTGAACTTCTGACTTAAAACACGGGACAACATAAAGTGACTCTGATTCATTCTCTCACAGACACATGACAACGATGAGCGCAGAAAACCTGATTTACTCTGGAAAGCGGTGATGTTCGTGTCTCTTCACACTGGAGTCACAGTCAAGCCTCTCAGGTTGAGAGGGCTCCGTGCAGCCTCTGTTACTGCACCCATCCATGCAGGACAACATTGCTTATCATACTGAGGAATTACTTTCAACTCCAAACTTGAAATAATTGCAACAAGTGTATCCACTTGATAGCAGATGCTTTCGCTGTATATCTTTTTTTTTCTAACCTGCACAAAAACCATTACCTCTTTCACAGATAAGAAAGCAGGAGAACAGAGATGGAGGGTGACTTGCCTTAGGTCACATGGTAAGTGGAGGCAGTGGTAATGGGGCCATTTGGACCTTGGTTAAGAGGAAGCATGCCAAAGGGGAAAGGCGGGTGACCAGGAGTCAGAGAAACTGACTTCAAGGCCAGCTGGGCAGGTTTTATACCTGTAAAATCAATGTTGTAATTCCTACCCATTTCTATATCCATTCCCCCAACTTCCCTCAGTAATACCCCCTGCCTGACCTTTGCTTCTGAATTAAGGAGAGAGACAATGTGATATAAGATCAATGAAACTGCTTTTTAAACATTTAAGAAGAGAGAGAAAAGACTCATGGAAAGTCCACAAACTCCGGAAGTCTGTTCTTCATGAATAGCTGCACCAGCAACGTCTCCATCACATTCAAGGGCTTCGGTTTGATCAAATTTCACATTTCAAACTCCCCCCCTTCCATAACCCCCTCCCCCTGGGTCTATGTATGGGCCGGGCTAGGAACACTCACCGATTCCATAGTGAATCTCTCGACGAAAAACTGGAGAGCCTGGAGGCTGAAGATCTCATGTCTCAGCCGTCACATCAGAAAATTACCTGGATGGGGGGCAGGAGAGAAGGTGACAGGAGTCATCCAGGGGACCAAGCAGAAGAGACAGTCTGAGAGGAACACAGGACTTCATGTGGGGGCACCCTGCTTGGGAATGTTCTTATGTCAGAGAAGCTGCCAGGAATCAGCCAGGAAACCACCACTCTGTGCACTGCTGGGAGGCTGTGCTCTCCATCGTGAAGCCTTGCAAGGTGCAGGAATCCTCCTTACATTCTATTTCGAGCTCTATGTTGGAGAGCAATTTACAAGTCATTAACTTCTCTAGACCCTGTCTCCTAAACATGGAATTAAAGAAAGCTGACAGGTGCACCAGACAGACAGAGAGACAGACAGACACTTGCACACCATGTGCCCCCGGGAAAGCAGAGGTATTCCCCAAAAGGGAACCCAAGAAAGAGGAAGATGCATATGAATATACTTATTTCAAGACAACCCCCCTGAACCCCAGAGAAGGTTTTAATTAATTCATGCATACCAAAGCTTAATTAATTGCCAAGTGCACAGAACACAGCAAGTCTGGGATAAAAGGTATCATATAAGGAAGCAGCTTCAATATTTGCAGAGTGGAAGGGTTATTGAGGTGGAGGCGTGAAAACAAGATGAGCCAAGGGACCCAAATGGTCCTTCTCCAGTGACCCCCCTAGCTCAGAATAGCTCCTCCATCTGCAGCCAAAAAATAGGTTACTGTTAACCCACCATCTTCCTCAGCCCTGTATCCAATCCATACTTAGTTGTGTCTTCCTTACTACCTGAGATTCGCTCCACCTGCTTCTCTCTCCCCATCTCCACTGATACAGCCCTGGATCAAGCCTACAGACCAGACCACCACAATGGACCCCAACCCCTCCCCCCTCACCCCCTGGTCACTGTCTCTCCTTGTCAACATTCCTCGCTCTCAAACCTGAGAGGGGTCTACTCCATTGAAGACAGGATGATTTCTATCACCTTTTATCATGGAGAATTTTTAAAACATGGTAATAGAGAAGAGTCTCATGAACTCCAAGTACCCATGCCCAATCACCTTGAGCTCACAATCAACCCTACTCCACACACACCCTTTCCCTCCCCACATTATTATTTCAAACCAAATTCCAGACATTTTATCATTTTAGTTACAACTGTACCTATCTCCAAGATAACATCTCTTACAAAATATAACTGCAGTACCATTGCCATACCTATGGAGATTTCACCAAATACTCACTGTTCACATTCCTTTCTTTTTTTAAAAAAAATGAATTCACAGTATTTATTAAAGTCTTCAGCTCCCCTCATCTTCCTCTACCTCCGTGCATGAAATGGTGTACCCTGTTCACATTCCTAATAGTCTCAGAAATATTTTTAAAACATTTAAGGATTGTTTTTTAAAAAATCCAGATTCGAATGAAGTCCCATAACTTGTAACCAGCTGACATGCAGAATGAAGTCTTTAACACATAAATCTTTGTCATCACACACCTCTCCACTCCCAGTTTCACATTCTTCAGAGCTCTGGGGTAAAAACCCAAAACACTTAATGTGCTTTGACTCTTGCCTACCTCGTGTCCACCTCACCTTGTCCACCTGGGCCCAAGTCACAGCCACAAGACCTTCCTTCAAGTCCTGGAACTTGCTACTATCCTACCACAGGTCCTTTGCCCATGCTGTTCCCCCTGTTTATCCTATCCATCTTCTTCATTCACACTCTGCCTAGTTAATACCTGTACTTCCTTATGTCTCATTTCCTCAGGGAAACTGTTCCTGCTCCTTTAGATTAGATCACAGTTTTATCTCAGTTCCTAATTAATCTTTCATTAATGGTAAGCCTGAAATCACTGACTTATCTGTTTCCATGATAAACAACTGGAGACAAAGACTGTGCTTAGATTTCCTTGTTGGTAGATCCCTAGCATCAACAATACAATGTCTAGCACAACTCCAATACAGATTTGCTGGATAAATGGTCAATCTAAGTCCTTCAAATTTAGATGCCAACTGCAATTGATTGTGTAAGGGAGAAAAAACTGCCATTCCCCAAAAATGGCTTTGATGATGTTTCTTCATGGGAGAGGCTCTGAAGATGGATGGAAGGTGCTTTTGATGTTTATATCTAAACTTTCTTTCTGTAAGGACCTTTTCCAGAAAGATATAACCAATCCCCTTCTCAAAGGAGGAGAAAGAAAAGAAGAAATGCCCACAACTGTTTTCCCTTTCTTCCCCAACTCGCTTTGTCCTAGCTCAGCCATAAGCTGGCATCTGAAGTCATGCTGGTCTCTCCCATGTACCCAGAGGGAGACATGCTATTATTAAACTCTCTGTTCCCCCCCCCCTACAAATCCAGCTGATGTTCGTTTATTTTCCCAGGGGTCAGAGGGCATGGAATGATTTCCTTTGCATCCCGATCACTGAATCTTCCCAAATCTTGAACCACACACTGAGAATAAGTGGAGTGTTGACAATCTTATCCTAAAGTCATAGGAAATGTGATGAACTTGAGATAGCCAGAAGGGTCCTGAAAAGGGAGGGTAATATTGAAGTATTCACATTTCAAAACATAGCACAGTAATCAAGAGAGTGTGGTACTGGCCTAACATAATCATAGACCAAAACCTTCCCATGACATTCACCTTCAATGACTTCACTCAGGACATACTGATGAATGAGAAAGCCCTGTGACTTGTGTGAGTGACCAGTGCCTCGCCCAGTTCATACCTCACATCTCCTCAGGGCTCTGGGCTTCACCCACATGTGCCAGCTGAGACAGTGTACAGA
Organism: Uropsilus gracilis; assembly: GCA_004024945.1. Taxonomy (NCBI): domain Eukaryota; kingdom Metazoa; phylum Chordata; class Mammalia; order Eulipotyphla; family Talpidae; genus Uropsilus; species Uropsilus gracilis. Next base: position 10,168 of record PVHY01022916.1, on the reverse strand, counting down.
TGGGGCCACTGTGCTTCATTCCCCACTCCCAGCCTGGACTTGATACACCATTGCCCTTGCCATGTGACCTTATGATACTTCCATGGGGGTGGATGGTATTTATTTCCCTGTCCCACTGAATTCTGGACTGAACCACGAACTGATTGACCAATGGAGTAGGGATGGTGTGGCCATGTCTCGTCCCAAGTCTGTCCCTTGAGCTACGCTGATGCGCCATGATAACACTGGACTCCTGGTCTCTTTCAGCTGCTGCCTTTCAATCCAGACCCCGAACTGCAGACACGTGGAGCAGATCTGAACTCAGGCAAAGCCCAGTCTGAGTCAGACAAGAACAAACATCAGACCCACAGATGTAGGAAAAGAAACACCCGCTATGAAGCAGGCCACTGCAATTGTGAGACTTTCGTCACTCAGCGAACACTGACTAATACACACAGGAGCACTGACTTCAGCTCATAAGGACTGAGGTGAGCTGGGAACAATGACAACTATGCACACAGCATCACAGATGTGACGACAGCTGGCAGAGCCACCTCTCATGAATGCCACCATGGGTGCCCACTCAATCCATGCAGCCATTCCACAAGGTAGGTACCGGGCCAGCCCTACAGATGATAAAATGGAGGCTCTGAAACAGAAAATAATGGGTCCAGGAGGGTGCGTGGCGGACCTGGGATTCCAGCTGGGTGATCCCACTCAGAAAGTCTATAGGAAGGACAGAGGTTCTGCTCTCAGCCCCAAACCATCGGCTCTAAGCAATGGCCCCAGACTGCCGGAGGCTCACAGGGACTTGGCTCATGACGAATTCCCACTCCAAGGTGACAAAGATCTTTAAAAAAAAAATCAAGCCAAGCTTCCTCTCCAAAAAAGGGACTTCTGGAAGCTCAAAGACAGGGGTCACATGAGCCGCTCGCTGGGTCACCAATCCGCCTCCATAAGGTCCCACTTCCTCTAGTGAGTCCTGGTGACAGGCAGTTGAGCCAGCGGAGGCCCGTGGGCACACAGTCGAAGGACAGTTCCCTCCCACCCAGCTCTGTCTCTAAGCAGAGCCTCGCCTCAGCCTTCTCCTTGAGTCTCCTTGATTCTTGAGAGCCTTGTCTGTGAAAAAAGGCCACTGATCCTACATCACTAGACCATGTGAAAGCCAGGAGGTGAGTGTGAAGGAGCCCTGAGGGGTGACACCAGCCAGGTTCCACCACAAGCCTACCCCCCAGAACCCATCAGGTGAGATGGGCACTCGGACACAGGGCACACTCTCCCCTCCAGGTGCTATGCCCATCCATTCCTGGTGACCTTTGAACCTTTATTCAAACAGAGGTTATTTCTTCTTAGTCATCAAAGTCATTCCAGTCCAGCATGAAAAATACTAATGCATGAAGCTAAAATCCTTTATTATCTCCAACATCTAGGTAGAAATACTGGACGAAACAAATACATATCACAATTTTCTTAAAACTAGGGAACTATCAGGAACTAGGAAAAATCCCATTTTGCATTAGCCCATTTGACAAATATTTGTTTTGTGGCCACCACGGGCCAGAGGCTGCTTTTGTCACCTGGAAGCGGGAAGGAGAGAAAGCTCATGAGCTCAAGGAACTAACTTTCATTTGCTCTCATTTTTAGTTCAACAAATATGGAGCACCGACTTCCGATATACTGGGCATTCAGGACTCCAACTAGCAACAGAATGCCAACATCTTTGCCAGCACCTGGGCCTTGGGTGTTTGCTTTGTTATGTGAAGTCAGCCCTTGAACAAAAATATCTGAGTTTAAACTTAGATAATGGATACTCTCCATGAGGCCTGTTCTAGAGACTAATACAGAACCAGATATACAACGTCACAGAGGTCTGGGAGCCAGAACCCCAGATCAAAGATACCTCCAACAAAGGAAAGGCCTCCAACAAGGGAAAGGCACACCCCCATTTTCACAGGGAGAGGAAGGCTGCAGAATTATGACAGTGGCCCCAAAACAGAGCCACAAGCAAAAACTGAGGCAATCAGCTAGACCAGCCAAATGACCAGAGTTATCCCCAGCAAGGATCTTTCCAACAGGCAAACGCTGGGAGGCTCCCTAAGTCAAAGGCCTAAACCAAAAGGTAAAGAAGCAGCAAAGTGGAACAAAATAGAGAATAGAGGGGGCAGCCAGCCAGGAGGAAAAGGCACCGATTCATGCCAAATGAGCCCAAACTGGCCGCTGGATGCAAAAGGAGGATTAGAAACTTAAATAGCACAACCTACCATGTCCCAAGGAAACCAAACCTCACCCAGGAAAAGGACACTATTACGAAAGAGACCAAAGGGCCACATACGGACAAACAGCAATAAGAAAGGGGGCAGAGTGACCAAGGGGGGCTGGGGCAGGAGTTGATTCCCAAGGGGACCAACAAACACTGTACGAAATCTAAAAATAAATTATGGGCTCCTCAGTCAGTTCTCTTCAAAAATTTCAGCTTCTTCCTCTTCAAGCCAGGGAAGTGACGCGGTCACTGTGAGGAGAGGTGGTAAGAGCCTGAATGTCGTGCTTGGACCCCAGCCGGGAGCGTGAGGGGATGGAGCAGAGGTGGTCAGAGGTGTCTCATTCAACCTGACCACTGTGCTATCAGGAGATGGAGCTCAGGGGATGAGGAGTTTATTGGAGGACCAGCAGCAGCTCAGGGTCCTGGGGCTGCGTGCCACTGGAACTCTGGGGGAGACGTGGAGAACACACCTCAGCAGTATAGTGTGGGGAACCAAAAACAGACAAGAGACATGCCTTAGATAAAGGAACACCTTTTTCTATTCTCGCCCATCTCTGGCAAATCAGAGATGGTCTCAGCAAGTCTCTTATCTGTGATAGCTGTCCCCTAGCCTGCTAGGAATGTCCCACCAGAGAGACATGTTCCTGAAAGACAAAGGTGTTTACTCACACAGGCGTTCTTCTGCTAGATAATCAATCCCCCATCCTCCTACCCCAGGTGCTACATACCACGGGATCCTGGGTTTTTCCCTTCATTGCTGTCATCATTCATTGCCGTCATCATTCCTCTACTAGAGTATTTAAGGGGACCTGGCATGACCAATAAATGGCTCAGCTCATGCTCACTGAGTCCTGATGTGTGACTCGAGTTCCAGGAAGGGGCTTGAAGACAGTGTCCGTAAGTAGCTGCTCAGTAAATACATATCAGAAACACGAGTGAACATGTAACATCAGACCCCACTCTCCTCTGCACAGCCTCTCATTCCCACTACTCCCAGGGAAGGAAGGATGAAACCACGAAACCGCTATAGAAATGACCAGAATCCATTACCATCCAACTTCGCATTTTATATCCACCCACATTTCCGCTTTCTGCTGCAGTTCTACTCTGTGACTTCCGCCGTGTTGGTTGGAAAGGTAATTGCTGGCGGCCAGGCAGGAATCAGGGGCATAAATCATTTAGTAGGCAAACCCTTTCCTGCCGATCCCAAAGAGGAATCGTATCATTTTATCATCTGCAGCTGGCTACAGCTTGGACAATTTCTTCTTTTCCCATAACTTCATGGCAAACACGTTTCCTATTTACTGATGTGATTCTTTCCTTTCTTACAGCAGCTGTACTGAGAAAATCAGGACCATAAGAAGCTGTACTGAGAAAATCAGGACCATAAGACCACAAGTATTGGTGCCAATGCCCCTTTTCTCCATAAAAGCCCACCTTGTCTAGTCCCACTTGAAACTGCCCATCTTCCAGCAGTCTTCCTCCAACTCTCCTAGTCCAGTAACCTGTGTATTTCTGAACCCTACAGGACTAATAACACACGTGACAGCAATAATAACTCCTGGCCAGCAGCGTTCATGTAACACCCCACTCCAGGCCTGTTTTGGCCTCATTCAATCCTTGCCGTCAACCTGCAAGGATGCGGCTCTCTGAGTTTTACAGATCAGGCAGCTGAAGTTCACAACAGTGAGTAGCCCCTGTTCACATGGCCAATGTTAGAAGCAGCAATAACCGACCAGGACTCATGCTGTGATCTGACTTCAGCAAACTGAAGATAGAATTAGCATAGTCCTTCCTCAGTAAATGGCGTCCCCATTCCTCCAATATTAACCCTTAAAAACATTCCCTAAAAAATAGCAAATTAATAAATAAAATCCCTCCCTAAAAAATAGCAGATTAATAAAATCTCTGACCCCCATCTATTCCACAAAAACTAATATTTTACCTAATCTAATTTTTCTTACCTTACTTTTTCCTCCCCTTATTTAACACATTATAAACCATTCTTTTATACTACATAAAAAAACTTTCTAAAACCTAATAAGCTAACTGAATATTTCATACTTACATTCAATCCCAACCTCTTTAAATTCAATCTCATTCATCCTTCCTCACTTTTGCTCACCCAACTCCCTACAGGTCAGGGGTAGTGACAGATTCAAATTCAAGCTCGGACTGGTCTGATCTGAAAGAGCAGGGTCTTGCTCCTCTGTGTGGAAACATCCCACTATTCTGTGTTCCTTTCTCCTTGTTTCCAATAGGTAAGTCACGGTTCCTCTCTGATGGGCCTTCTTGCAAGGTGAATGCCAATGCTTGGAATTGTTCCTGGAGAGCCCAGTAAGAGTTACAGGTCTCTCGGCTTCCATATCTGCTGGCAGACCATACATCCTACATCCCCAGCTGGCCCCGGGAGCCTGAATTATGCACCTAGGGTCACAGACTGTTTCTTATAATCCCTCTTCTTGCTGCTCACCTGCAAGTGTTTGGGGTGGACCTCCTGAGTGTCCAAGACTTGGGGTAGGGGGATGCAGGACCCAGAAGAAGCCCGTCCCAAGAAAAAGGCATTTGTTACTCAGAAACACCACAGACAAGTGCCGGAGAGGATATGGTGAGAAGGAAACCCACATACACTGCTGGTGGGAATGTAAATACTGGGAAGCAGTATGGACATTCCTTAAAACATTGAAAGTAGAAATTCCATATGATCCAGTTGTCCTACTTCTGGGTAATTTTCCATGAACTACAAAAAACCCCCCACTGATTTGAAGAGATCCATGCCTCCCTCCCATGTTTGCTGCAACAATATCTGTGACAGCTGAGCTTAGGTCCACTTAGGAGAGGACCTAAGTGTCCTTTGATAGACGCATGGATAAAGGCGATACACTACGTGCACACAGTGGAACACTATTCAGCTACTTAAAAACACGAAATCCTGCCATTTCCAACAACATGGATGGACGTAGAGGGTATTGTGCTAAGTGAAATAAGTCAACTGGAAAAAGATGAAATGGCTTCACTCAGATGTGATATGAAGAGAAAACAAAATAAATCAAACGCAAACTTTAAGATTATAAGACAACTAGTGGTCACCAGAGGGGAAGGACAGAACCGGGCTTTTAGCAGTGAACTTAATGGCTTACAGACACGTGCTGACTCTCAACAATGAACACGTGAAACAAACACGATGCCAAGACACATGACATCCATTCAAAAAGGAAAATGAAAGCGGTCCAGCAAGGTCAAGGTGCCCTGTTAACCATGCCAAGGCCAGTGGACAGGCTGGGTCCAGTCTTCCTGCCCCAGTCACTGTCTAAAATGACAAGAGGGTGTGGGCCTCCCTTCTGCCAAGGAAAGGCCACCTTTTCTGTGGATTAGGAGGGACCCACAATCCAAAAAACTGTTGACCTCACCATTCAGTGGGGCGGAAGAACAGGTATGGAAACAGCAGACAGGATGAACTCAAAAATGACCTAATCTGGGTGTGAACACAATGTCCCCAACGCTTAGTAAGTGCTTACTGCATACTCTTTCCCATTGTCTTAAGCTTCCCGTGATGAGAAGCGTCTGCTGGGGAAATACATGCATGCATCCATCCGTTTACTAAATAAATGCTTGTTAGGCTGAATGCTAAGGACATAATGGCCGTGGACAGCATCTCTGTTTAGAGCCTGTGTCCAAGAGAATCCCCTTCATGGATGATGAGACAACATACTGATGCCATAAGAACTTATAAACTCCAGCATCTTAACATGCTGTACCCTGTGAATTCTATGAACCTTAGAAGAAGTGGAGAGTACAGCAAAGACCTTGGGGCCAGAGAAGAGACTACAGAGAAACCTCGAGAGCCAGGTTCTGGGGACTGGCGGGGCTCACTCACCAGCCACCTGCCAGTCCTCACACAGAGAAGAACATGACCCCTGGAAGATGTGCACGTGTGGATTGTGCAATCCATGGGTGTCCAAGGTTTGTTGTGCTACCAACGCGTTCACATTGTGACAAGTCCTTCCAGACGCTGCGGTGTTTATTCCCAGTGAGCATGTCGATCCCGGCGCCATCTGTGCGGCGGTTCCCTGGTGCTCACAGTGTAGGAGGAGGGAGCAGCGGGTGGCCCAGCGCTGGGGATTCCCCAAGTCCCAGCCGCGGAGAGCCTGGAGCTGGGAGACGCAGGCCCACACTGGCTCTCTGCTGTGTGATCTTGGGCCATGAGCTTGGCGTGTCTGTGTGCACGTGCCCAGGTCTTCTGGAACTTGGAGGTGGCGACACCACAATGATGTCCAGACATTGCTGTGATGCTCACAGTCCAGAGAGAGCCACGTGTGTTCCACAGCAAGCCACACTAAGCCTGTACTCCTGAGCCCTTGCTGCCTGCCACCGAGGACCAGGCTGCATGTTCCAGGGAGCTAGTCCTCCCACAATGGTCCTCTGACAAAGGATAGGAAAGGTGCACGGGTGAAGCAGAGGTGTGCAGACAAGCACCACTGTGGTGAGACCCCCACAGATAGCCAGGATGTGCAGCCTGGGTCAGGTAGCACCAAGCACATGGCTCCCAAACTGATGACGGTGCTGTTGTGCCAGACAGTGCGGGAGGACGTGACTACAGCCTGCACCTGAGTGTCCACCCTGGTCACAGAAAAGGGAGCTTTCAGCAGGGGGGTTCACCCTTCTGCAGGATGACCCAGTTGCTGAGTGCTCACGCGGCCCTAGGCAGGCCTGGGTGGCCGGGGAGCTCTGCATCGTCCATAGGGCTGAATCTTCACCCAGCCCCGATCAGTGAAAAGCACAGTTGTTATTAGATCCCCATCTTAACAGAGGGGCAATAGCTCTGGTCAATGAGATAAGTCACAGGGGGATAAACTTTCTATGCTATCAGGCACTGTGCAAGCAGTCGTTTCTTTAAACTCCACAACCACCCTCGGGGAGAGGTATGCTTATTGTTCCATTTTACAGATAAGGAAACTGAGGTTAATAGGGGCTGAGTATCTTGTTCAGAGTTTTCACAGCCGGTAGCTGGAAACTAGTGCAAGCCTGGCTGCAGAAGCTGCTTCTTCCCTTTGATGCCAGCAGGCCTTGCAGAGCCTCCTCGGGGAGGGGTATCTACCGTCTGGGCTTCTTTCCTAGAGAAGAAACTCGAAAAGCTTCCTAACAAGCAGCGAAACCGGCCTCACCACTCCAGCTGAGTCCTGACTCCCTGGAGTGGGTTTCCCATCAGCCAATCTGCAACCTAACTTGACAACAGCCTTTGTAGATCACATTATTGCTTCCGTTCTGTGACAGCCATATTTTCACATTGTATGGTTTCTGAGACACAACGTGTCTTCCTATCAATGACATTTAATGTGGCAGAGCTCCTGTTTCCCTTCCAGTGCCAGGATGTTGAGAATCCACACTGCAATCAAAGACATCTCAAAATCAAAGGAAGAAAGGTATGTCTGAAAAAATGTTCAAATCTTACCCAGGGAAAAGCCCAGACCAGCTGAGGGGCAGGATGCTAAGGAGGCACAGGCTGACTCACTGCAGACTCAGGGCTGTTCCCTACCCAAACCCAGTGTCACTGTCACCAGAGTCACCAATGTCAGGAGTCATCACACTGGAAGGCCCTTGGAAATCACCCAGTGAGCAGGGCAGAGTGTAAGTGAGTGGCCCTACACGCCCTCCCTTCTCTTCTAGAGAAGGTTCCAGGGAGCAGAAGACCCCCAGGCTGGACCTGTGCCTGGCTCAGCCAAAGTTTGTTGACTGAACTAACTAGAGGACACCTCACCTCTCATGCCAAGATGTTTTAGGTTTCCTTTCATTTCCCATCACGGCCCAGTTGCCAGGCAGTCTATCCTAGGTAAGCAAAACCATGGGTTCCCTAAAAGCTTCTTGCTTTGCAACTGTCTCCAGTCAGGGATCTATTAGCTTGCTGTTTTTAACGACATTTTATTTCTCTACAACTCTATCAATTTCATGACCACATCTTTACCTCTGTATACATAAGCCTCACCTCACCCACCACCCCTTCCACCACTACCACCATCCAAGTGATCTTCCCAATATCAACTGATGTCCTTCACCTTCCTACCTACTTATACCTTGTCCCCTTCTGGTAACAACCACATTTCTCATAGAATGTGAGTTGATTTAGTTGTGATTTATTAGTTTGTTTGCTTTGGCTATGTATAGCCTACATATAAGACAAACCAGCTGGTAATTATCTTTTGTGGTCTAACTTATTTCACTAAGCAGCAGTCCCTACCCAATTCTGTCCATGAAAAAGGACCCTGCCTTTTTCATAGCTAAGTAGTATTCCATCAGCTATCTGCATCACATGCTGAACGCTATCTTGAAGGCCTGGTGAGAACCACATTTCCCTTGGAAATGAAGGCTTCCCATCTCTTCCAATCTTAATTTCTCTGAGGGATGAAGAGCCAGAGGAAGCCAGGTAAAGAGGATATTAAAAATCAAAGGGAGATATTAAAAATCTCAGTGCAGCAGGAGCTATGGCCTCAGTTACTTGCTTTGGAGGTAAAACTACGTCATGGAACATTCATTGCTCCTCAAAGTCCCGGGCACTTGGTGAAACAAGAACACTCATGCTGAGCTCCCACCTGAGCACCTCCCGGGAACTGGGGGACGAAACAGAGACGGCCTGCTCCGCCGTGGGCGGCCATACAGACAGGGTCCTTCCCCTCCTGCACCAATCAGGCAAAGTCCCAGCTCAGCGCGACTCCACTATCACATGATCCACAGCCAAAGTGGGGCGAAAACAATGGAGGGACGCACACCACAGAGGCCACCACACCCAGGACACACCCGTGGCCAGCTGCACATGCGCACATGGACACACTGACCAGTCAGAGGGGGGCACAGGCACTTCCCGGGGCGGTCCCTAGATGCCCATCCAGGGGCCCTTGAAAGGACGTGGCGCGCTGGCGCAGGACATTCCAGTGACGCCTGTTTCCTCTGTGGGGGCAGCTTTCTTGGCTCCTCCTGATCCAACAGCGGCGGAAAGTGCCGGCGCTGGGCCTGCCCTGCACGGACCATCTGAATCCTGCCCGCCCAGAGGGCCCGAGCGTGCAGAAGCCGCACCTGTGCTTACTTCATGAACCTAAATGCCAACCCATTCTGGTTCAAGAGGTACAAAGAGGTGGGGGGAAATTTGTGAGAAGCCCGGGGCAGATGTGACTTCAGACCTGTCAGTCAGGGCTGCTGGATGTGGTCAGGGAGCTGCCCTCTCCTCTCCATCAGTCCCGTGATCCTGGGCAGGCTGGCCCCACAGGCATCACTGGCCTTGAGGTTCCAGTCCAGCTACTGTTCTGTAACCCCCAAAAGGTATAGCTCGCTTTCCCAGCAGCTCCAGTACAAACCTCGGGAACATACTGTGACTGTGCCCATCCTCAGAAACCTATGCTTGTGGCCACAGAACTTTCTGGAACAGTCAACTGGCAGGGCATTGCTCGGGGGCAAAGAGAGCCACACGCGTAGAGGAGTTGGGTCAGGACCCCAGCATCATCTTTACAGACTAAAAGAGGGGCAGGGAACTCATTCCCGAAAAGGGGAAAGTGAGGGGGGCGAGGAGAGGGAGGGAGGGAAAGAGAGAAGAGGTGAAAGAAGGAGTTGGAAGAAAAGAGAGGGAAGGAACAGTATAAGTTACAGATCATCTCTATTATTTGGGCATAAAGGAGCCATCAACTTTAAATAAAGCAGAGGGAAGAGCAAGCCAACTCAGCTTTTATGCTTTCTGCTGCGGCTCATAGAGACACAAACCTCGCCCCAGGCTGGGCACGGTGGCTCGTGCCTGTAAGCTTCAGCCTATGAAGCGGCCGGGGCTAGGGATCGCGCGGTTCGAGTCCTGCCAGGGGCCCGTAGCGAGACCTAGTTCCAAAAAAAATAGCTGGGCGTGGTGGCGCACGCCTGTAATCCCAGCTACCTGGGAAGCTGAGGCTGGGG
>PVHY01022915.1:0-21729 GCA_004024945.1 Uropsilus gracilis | reverse complement strand
GCCTCCAGTGCCTGGCCGACACCCTCCCTGCGCTGGCAGCTGGGGAAGCAGCTGCTGGAGGGGAACAGCAGCAACTCCTCCATCCAGGTCACCTTCAGCCATGGGGGGTCCTGGGTCAACAGCTCCCTGAACCTCCGTGGGGGGCTCAGCTCCGACCTCAGACTCATCTGTGAGGCCCAGAACGCTCATGGGAGATGGGGTTCCTCCATCCTGCTGCTACCAGGTTAGGGGGCTCTCAGTGGAAGGGCACAGGACCCCCTTCCTGGGTTAAAAAGAGGGAGAGGGCAGGGATCAAGGCAAGGGGCACCAGCCTTTGGGGTCCTTTGTGGTTTCTGGGAGGTCTGGGGTCAGAAACTGTACCTGTAGAGGCTAACAGAGGACTCGTCCAGAGAGAAGTGAGTGCTCACAGATCATGTATCAGACCACTGAATGTCCAGTATCTGCTCAGGGGACATGAGTCACCCAGGTCCCTCCTGTCTGCAGGGCCACTGGGAGGTTGGACAGGGGTGATTCTGGGAGCTGCTGGGGGAGCGGGCGTCACAGTCCTGCTGGTGCTCTGCCTCTTCTTCTTGTGAGTCAGGGTCCCCTTTTGTGAAGACCTCAAGCTGGTGAGAGACTGGGATGGGGCAAGGATGGGTCACAGAGAGCCAAAGCTCCAGCTTATGGGTAGAGAGCCTGGAGGGATGGTGAGCCGGGTGGGGGGACTAATGCTGTGGTGTCCCCTTTAACCTGGGCCAGGGGTACACACCTGGCTGGGCCTCTGGTCCCTTTGGTCTCTGCCCAGAGCAGCCGCCTACCTGGCTCCCCAGCCCTTCCCAGCTCTGGCCCAGCCAAAGGGGCTGACAACTGTTCTCTTTGCAGAGTGAGGAGCCGCAGAAGGAGGCCTGTGGAAGGAGCAACGGGCAGGGCCAGCCTTGGGGCAGAGGGGAGAACTGACTCGGGGGTGAGTGACTCAGCATCATCCTCTGCAGTCCCCTCTCAGTGGGGGTGCTTTGTCAGGACAGACTTGCTTCCCCAGACTGCCCCCAGATGCCATCCACTCCCTCATTCCTAGTCACTCAACTGGAGACCTGAAGCCCATCCTCCTGAGTCTGGATCCACCAAGGCCAGGCCAGGCCCTCTTGGTCAAAACTTTTCTCCTTTTCTCCCTCCCTGCTGAGCCCAGCTCCCTCTCTGTGCCCTGGCCTCACCCCGTGACCTGGCTCTCCTCCCCAAACTAGTTTCCTCAAGAGATCCCTGAAACTGTCAGGCAGCCCCCTCAACTGCTCAGGGAAAGCTCTCACCAGTGCTCCCCTATCAGGGGCTCCCAGCCATGTCCCCAGGAGGCAGAGACTGGGGTGACCCCCAAAGGGCAGGTAACCACACAGACAGGGAAGGAGAAGGTGCTTGTACAGACTCGGGGTGCAGAAGAGCAGCTCCTGTTCTTTCCTCAGGAAGGCTCTGATATTGCCCAAGATCATCATTCTTACCCTCTCCAGCTCCTGCTATTGTGACACCTCCATCCTTAAAACTCAACTCTCAGCCTCCTGTAATATGAGGTCAACTTTTACAAAATAATTTAATTCACCTAAAATTCTCCCAAATTGTCATTCTAAGACCATATTCACATTCAATGTATGAGCTATTACTGTGGTGGCTTTTTTTGGGTGTGTGGTAAACAGTAACACCGTCAGATCTGATGCCAAGGCTTCCTGTCCTCGCTGCCCACAGCTGATGGGGTCCTTGCATCAGAACATGGTGGTGGGGGTGGTCCTGAGTCCTCGCTCCCTGGTCTGTCCCCTGCCAGTTCCTGCTGCCCCTGTCCCACCCCCAGGCAGGGCTCCCTCTGGACTCTGCCCCTCTAGGTACATGTATTCCACCCCATTCTGGGCTGGGCAACTCCAAGTCCTTTGTTCCCCATTTCAACCTTCCCTCCCTGTGCTCCACACTCTGCCTGCCCCTCAGCCTTGGGCCCACCCACAGGCTCTGCTTCTCTCCATGGAGTCCCCATCTGCACACATATGAGCTGGGACCCGGAGTGGGGAACAAGCTGATGCCTCCCCTGGTCCCCCTACCCCCAGGCAGCAGGAGGTCACATCTTGAGCTACATGGCTGTGAAGGGGACAATGATGAAGTCATCCAGGCAGGAGAGATAGAAGGGGGTATGTGATTCAGCCAGAGGAATGCAAAGAAGGGGCAGGGATGAAAATTTGTCAAAAGTGTAAATGATTGAGTGAAGGAGCATATGAATGAATGAATAAATGAATGTGAATAAGTGAGTCAGCCCTCAAGAATGGATGTCATGGGTGTCAGTGGATGAATGAACAATTGCCCCTCAAGTCCCAGCTCCTTCTCCAGACCCTGAGCTGACTCTGCCCTCATCCTGTCCCAGCAGGAATATGTGAATCTACCCTGGACTGTGAGACCCTCAGACTCCTCGGGAGACAGAATGCCCTTCAGAGAAGGAGCAGAGCAACTTTACATCCCCCTCAGCTTCCACAAGGGAAGACCCTGGACTTTCAGAACCAGGGGAGCACTGTGTACTCAGAGGTCAACTTGACAATGAGCAGTCCTGGCCTGACCCCTGTCCTGAAGCTGCAGCCCCAGAGGCTTCTCTGAGCACAGCTGTCTGTTGATTCCTGCAATGCTCAAGGAGAACATGGAACTCTAAAGGAAGGCTGAAGATAAGATCTTCTGAAATCAAGTGGGAAAAGAGAGACTTTTTAAACTATGATGTTACAACTGAAAAAAAAAAATCCTCCTCTTCTGGCTTCTCCCTAAGAAGCAGACTCAAAGCTCAACACCTTGCATTTTCACTGAAACTACCTACTATTATTAGGCAAATGCAACTATCAGCTTCTCTCTGCTCTCTGTTTCCTAGCCCCACCACAGGAAGAAAAAAAAAAAAGTTAGAACTGCATTTTAATAACAGCCGCTTGGCCTCAAATGTAACTTTTACAACTCCTGCAGCCTAAAGACAATCAAACTTGTGGTTTCTTGTCATCTGTAACTCCCTTATCATTATTTTCAAAGCCAGAACAGATTCTTAAAGTAACAAGAACCATTTATTTCTAACAAAGTGATTTCCTAATTACTACAAAAAAGAAACATATTAGAAAAACATCAATCATTTCAACACAGTCCAAAACCTCAGTCTCTTAGTCCTGATCATCTCACCAACGTCCAATCAATCAGAGTTCATCAGAGCATGCTCCAAAAATACATCGTTCCTTCTCCTTGTCATGTTCCATCTAAGCAGGTAAGACGAAGACGCTGCCTCCTCTTTGCTGTGTCCTCTTTACTTCAGGTGGTAGAAAAAAAACTCTGAAGAACAGGAATCAATAACAGATTCATCAAGGCCTCCTCATGGCCTCTCCAAAAATCCTTAGGCTCACTTTAACATACTCAGCTTACCCATGCTAAAGCTGTGAGTCCACAGGCTTGAGCCTGTGGGTGGGCAGCCTGCTTTGTCCACACAGCCTGAACTTACATTGTCCTCCCCAGAATGTTAACCCCAAAACCAGTTGCTCCCAAAAATGGCTGATCCTTTCCTTTGTCCCAGCGCTCCTTATATTTGCTTATTTTTTCCTGCTATTCCAGAAAAGTGTGTAAGTTATTACATTACAGAGGAAAAACTTGTTTCTCTCCTTCCCCCCTTATATCTTTTGAAAAGAAATTCTAGTTAAATTCATTCTCACATCTATCATGTGCTTTTTGAAATTTTCAATTCTAAAGCAACAAGAGATAATGGCATCCAGGGGCTAGGCTCCAGCATCACTTCCTAAATTCTAATCCAGGCCCAGATACTTCCTGAGACACATCACTTACCCCCTCACCTCTCTTAACCTCAGCTTCCTCCTCTATAAAACAGGACTGATGTTTACAAGGTAGGAAATGCACCAGTTGTTGCCAAGTGCATTGTCCCTCTAGTTACCTCAGAACTGAGGAGATGTCAGTTCTCCACCTCTTAAATATTATTATTCTGATTTAAGTACACCAGAGATGGTCAGGTATGAATCTGTTTCTAATTGTAGCTCTCTGACCAGAGAAGATACTTCTTAATACATCTAAATAAGAAAAATAAAAGTTCCCAGCTGGGCATAAACTAACAAAAGCAGGACATCACTTCTTGAGCACCTCACTGAGTGAGGTGAGTCAGTACCAGACAGGCCAGCACTGCCTGGACATGCTCCAGGAGGGGTCTGAGGGTGCAGTCTCAGACACAGAGACCAAAGAATGTTAGAGGTTACCTACCATTAACATAGCAATAATAGCAAAAAAAAAAAAAAAGGAGTTACTTAGTTACTTCCCTGTTGCTTTAGAATTGTAAATTTCAAGATTAGAATTCATAGTTTCCTTTGAGAACTGGAGAAAGAAGGAGAGCAAGTTTTTATAAGATTGACAAGATACCCCAAGAAGGAGCTGGGAAATAAGAAAGAATGATATAAAAAAGGCTTAGGAGAACGGATTCAGTCATTTTGGGAGGAGGATGTGAGCTGGGCCATAGCCTTGGCCCAGATTCTTGAACTTATGGCCTAAGTGCTAAAGGAGTCTAAAGAGTTTGGAGATTTGAACTTGGTGTTGGAACTTCTTTCATCTAGTTTGACTCAAATGCTTTTGGAGAGGCCTGAGGAAGATGGACTTCATGTTGATTCCTGTGCCTTGGAGTTTTTCTGCTGCCTAAAGTAAGAAGGACACTGCAAGAAGAAGAAGAAAATATCATGTCTTCGACTACATGCCTGGAAGAAGCTGAAACACACTGAAGTAGGAAAAGAAGGATGCCCTGCTTTTTCAACATGTGCTTCTGAACTCAGACTGATTGGACATGTGGTGAGGTGACCAGAGACTAAAGGATAGTTTTGGACAATGTGGTGAGGTAAATGGGTGCTTTTTATCTTGTAGAACATGTTTAGGCAATCATTTTCTTGCTTAGTAATAAATAGTTTGATCAATTTAAGAGTTTCTGACTTTGAAATGTCTGGCTTTGGAAGCTCGAAGCAAGGTGGCTGTAGGTGGTGAAGAATGCAGATTTAAAGTGCTTTCAAAGTTTTTGTTCTCCTCTACCTTGGGAGAGAGAACCTGAGCAAGTGGCAGGTATTTGAATAACAAAGATAACTAGTCTGTGGATGCTTAAGCGTTAACAAAGGCTCTTGCCTGGTTAGTATCAAATTGCAAGATAGAGGCTTTTCTCTGGTTTAGAAAAAGCAGGCAGAAAATGATTTTAGGTGAAAGAAAGCCTGCCTCCCTTTCCCAACAAGAAGAGAACTTGGGAGCTGCTGGTTGGGAGGAAGAGATATCCAGCTTTGCAAAATGAAACCTTCCAGAATCTGATGGTGACATGGTCTCCAATTACCCCTCTGACCACACACTCAGCAGTGGTTGAAGTGGTAAAGGTTGTTGTTTTCTCACCTTGATAAGGCAGTAGACTGTGGTAACTGGGGATACTGGACAGAAGCTCACAGCTAAGGGGTGTGAGACTTCAGTTTTGGATGACAAGAAAGTTTAGAGATGCAACTGCCTGGCTGCTGACCTCAGTCATCCACTTCATGCTGTATTTGCCTCAACACCACAGATGTATCTTCTCGCCTCCACCCCAGAGCTCAGCTGCCTCTGCTGTGGGTGGCTTAGTGGACTGGAGCAGAGAGGTAGTGGAGTATGGCTGATGGAGCCTGTAGTCCCACAGGGTCCCTGGCTCTGGAGCAGAGATGGGAGCAGGTGCAGGGGTGGGTGAGGGTGCAGGAGGGCCTGTGTGTGGGGGTGCCTTCTCCTTCTCCTGATAGGGGAACTGTGGTGAAATTGGGGGACTGTGGTCTCCAGCATCATAATGCTACATTAGAATGGCAGCCATTATACTTGGTGGGTGGAGACTTGGAGAAGGGACATAGAACCTTCTCTCAAGAGGAGAAGAGGTTGAGGAGATTAGGCAGGAGACTGAGACAAAACATGTGGAGGGGGAGAAAATGAGTAGAGCAGAATCATTGCTATTGTATGCAGTGAGTCTTGCTGATTTCAGGCCACTTTAGAGGTCATGGGGCTTCAAGGGGAGGAAGCACAAGGAACTGAAGCCTCTGCCCTAGGGAAGGGTTTGCACCTGAGGTCCTGGCAAGGGGTAGACTAATCCCCATGATCACTATCCCTAGATCTCTCCCCAGCCCCCACCTACCTCTTGCCTGATGGGCATCCTCTGTTGATCATGTGCTGCCCTGTGCATACCCAAGCAGATGTTTCACTCTGAGTGCTGGGAAAGGAAAGGCAGGGACCCGCCTGTGCTCTGTGCCCACAGCTGTCTGCTCCTATCACCAGCCACAGTGTATTCTACACCCACAACCTGTTACTGACCTGTTACTGTTTCACTCTCGCTGCTCAGAGAACCCCTTAAGCCCCAATGCAACAGAAAATCCATTCAAGGAGTCAGGATGTAATGCGACATGTGAGATGGTGCTCCGAGGGAGCTGTCTGCACAACCCAGGACATGCCACAGTCAATCCATGGGAGGTCAGGGGCTGAGCTCATCCCAGGAGACTTCACATGTGTGCAGGACACACTCCCCTGACCTGAAAGCTGGGTCCTGATGTCACACTATGATGTCATCTTCCCCAAAGACTGCGTCGCAGGCTTGAGCTGCAGCCACAGTGGGGTCCTGGACAGAGCAGGGCTAGCCAGGAGTCCCAGGACACCTGACCCTCAGGGTGCAGACCAGTCTTCTCTGACCTGTCCTCCTGGGACCCGACCTTCAGCTCCCAGAGCAATTAGGTGTTCCCAAGCCCTGTCCAGACAACCTTCTCCAGCTGAAACCATGCAGCTGAGGGGTCCAGGCTTCAGGCCTCAGGGACCTTCTCAAGTATAGAGGCAAGGTTCCCACTCCTTGCCCTTCAGTTTCCTGAAGGAGCAGGTGGTCCCTGAGTCAGAGAGGCTATTCATCATCACCCCTCCTCCTCCTCCAGCCTTGACAACAGTCCATTTTTAACATCTTAGGGTCTCCAACTTCTTGAGTCCCCAACCAGTGTATGGGGACCTCCAGGATACCCATGGGGTATGCCCTCCACTGCGCCCAGGAGCCAAGTCTGCAGGGGTCTCTGATGGTCTCTGTGGCAAGCTTTGTCCACTCCTGCATCTGGAGATGCGCTGAGCCAGTTGGCTGTAAGAAGAAGATGCTGCCTGGCATTTGCAGGAGAGTCCTGGAGATGAGGCCCTGGAACAGCCCTTCCAGCCACCCCCTCCCAGGCAGGTCAAGGGAAGCAGCCTTCTGGCTCCAAGACAGGAGTTTCCTTCTGTTCCACATGAAGATGCTGCACGGTTAGTATTTCACAGATGCCTTTGACACAAAGTCCCACAGTCCCGTTGTAGGAAACACCCAGGTACTGACAGCCAGGGCAGGGGTCTCCAGGACTCTGAGCCGAGGGCATCTGCCTGACTGTGCAGGTGCAGAGCTGAGTCACTGAGGTGCTTCTGCTCTGAACTGCCAGGGCCGCATGCTCATCCACATCCCCCAAACCCCCACTCCTCTTCCCCAGTCTCAGGTAGCACCTTCACCCCAGAGCTCTGCTGCCCCTGCTAGGGGGATCAGTGGACACAGAGGAGAGAGAGCCCCTGGCTCAGGAGGGGAGATGGGAACAGGTGCAGGGGTGCGTGAGGGCTCATAAGGCATATGTGTGGGAGTGCCCTGGGCACCCTCCCAACTGGGCCTGCTTCTCCGCATCGGTCTCTGTCTGCACACAGATCAGGAGGGACCCAGGGTGGGGACAAGCTGGTGCCACCCCTGCCCTGCCAGGAGGCTGGAGGTTGGGTCCTGAGCTGCTTGGCTATGAAAGGGTAGATGGTGACATCATTCTGGTGACAGAAATGAGGGTATGGAGGAATTCAGCCAGAGGATTGTTAGGACAAATCTTGAGGACAATCCATGAACGTATGAATGAATGAATGAATGAATGAATGAATGAATGAATGAATGAATAATATAGATGAATGAATGAAGGAATGAATAATGAGTGTGAATGAATAAGTGAGTTACCCTCAGGAATGGGTGTCAGAGGGCATAAATGAATTAATAAACACACCTCAGTAGTTCCCTTCTGGGATTCCTTAACCATCCCAACAGGAATATGTGAAAATAACAAGGTCTATCAGCCCCTCTGACTCCTTGGGAGCCAACCGAGCAGAAGCAGCATTACACCCTCCTCGGGTTTCATAAGGGGAAGCCCTGGACTTGCAGGACCAGGAGAGCACTGTGGGTCCAGCTTACTCAGAGATCGACCTCTGATCTCTGAGTAACCCTTGCCTACCCCCACCTCCTGAGTCTAGAGCCCCCAAAGGCATCTCGTGGGACACCTGGTTCATTGATTCTTACAGAGCTAATGGTCTTCAGCAGAGGTTATAAGAGTGAACACGGAGTTCTGGGGTAAGGTTGAAGATGAGAACTTCTTGGGTTAAAATCCAGGGCCAGAAACTTAGTGAGACTCATCACTCACCACATCGCCTCTCTGAGCCTGTTTCCTCCTCAGTAATGATTACAAGGTGGGAAATGCACCAGGTGTTGCTAAATGTATTGCCCCCTGTTAAATTACCTCAGGAATGAGGGGACATCAGCTCTCACCTCCCACCTACTGCTATACTGCTTGACTGTTTTCATAACATGAGCTGTGTTCAAATATAAATCCATTTCTAAATGTAACTCTGGCCAGAGAAGATTCTTCCTAATGCATCTAAACAATGTAAATAAAAGTTCTGGCTGGGTGGCTGAGACCATCCCTAACAAAAACAGCAAAACAATGTCAGCTCTTGAGACCTCACTGAGTGAGGTGAGCTGGTCCCAGACAGGTCAGCATCACCTGGACCTACTCCAGGAGGGGCCTGAGGGATCAGCCTCAGACACAGAGACCAGAGAGGACTCGGGAGGGGACAAGGGAGCTGCTGTTTGGCAGGGAGAGTTTTCTAGATTTGCAACATGAAACCTTCCAGAATCTGATGGTGACACAACCTCCAGATACCTGTCTTACCGCACACTCCACAATGACTGAGGTTGTTATTTTTCTCACCTTGATAAGAAAGGCAGTAGACTGTGGTAACTGGGGATACTGGATGAAGCTCACAGCTAAAGGGTGTAAGATTTCAGTTTAGGATAATGGAAAGTTCTAGAGATATAGCCTCCTGGCCCCTGAGCTCAGTCATGCACTTCATGCTATGTTTGCCTCAACACCACAAAAGTATCATCTCACAGACCAGCAAGTGTGGGTGGAGGTGCAGATCTGCTCACACATTTTTTTGACCTCATAGAAATATATTTGTGATTGTGGTGAGGCTGAAGTGTTGCTCTCAGGGCCTAAGGTGCCCAGCAAACAATAAGGGAAGAAACTGAAGAACTGGGGTAACACGGTCTAAGGTACCACATATAATTCAAATTTAGGTTCCTGGGCCTTCAGATGCATGTTACTTATATTTTTGATATAGATTAAATTATACACTTTCACATAAGCATATGATTCCGTTTCTATGAATGCAATCAACATTCTGACCCCCACAGGGTCTGCACTCTGTCTGCACCTGTGTCTCACACCCCACGTTGGACACAACTCCTAATTGTTCCATTCACCTGAACCTCCAAGGCCAGCCTCGCATGCTCCTTGCCTGCAGCTGTTGGTTCCAGGGAGGGGAATGTCCTTGGTTGAGTGGTTGGTTCATTTCCCATATCATGAGGTGCAGATGAGACCCAGGGCTGAATTTGGCTCCTTAGAGATCCCAGAACCCTGGACATCAGAGATGCATGGAGAGGGGTCCTGGGGACTCTCAATTTAACATTGTGGAGATGTTCTTATAAGGACTATCATGCAGAGGGAAGCCTGTAAATGCAACAGGTGAGGAACAGGGTGCAGGATGGATCCTGATAATGCCTCAAGCAAGTTGGAGTGGACCCTCTGCTTCACACCATCTATCAGAGGTCATCCCAAAAGACAGGATCCTGGGAAAGGTTAGTTGTCTGGGGTGGGCTTATAACTAGAGCCACTCATCAGTGAGCACAGTTTCATCTGGAGATACAGGGGTACAGCCCACAGCAGTGAGAATAGACTGACTTCTGTGACCTAGCACTGCCCCTGTGTAAAGTGACAACACTTTAAATGTCTCTACTCTGCAATATTTTAATGGACAGCCAAATATTTCATCAGCTACGTCACCAAATAAGAGAAACTGATGACAAATGAGCAATGTAAATATGTTCCACATAGCTTGTCCTTAGGAAATCAGTGATGAAAATAATTTTATTTTACATAAACCATAAAGTGATTTAAGAAAAACAATGGAAACCCAAAGAAACTTCCAATCCATGAACATGGTTCACCTTTCTTTTTTTATTTTAATTTAATTAAAAATAAATTTCTGCATATAATCTCAATCTTATTTGTATAGTTATGACTCAGCCTTATCCCCCTTCTCCCTAATCCCCTCTGGTGGCTCCCACCTCCCTTTCCCTACATCATCAGTGTTTGGCCCATTGTCCTTTTTCTATTCTGGTATAATGAGGTTTTTTTCCTTCTTTTTTTTCTTCTTTTTTCTTTTCTTTTTTTTTTTGGTTACTTGGACTTCCAGGGGTGGCTTTATGGTGGGAAATTAGTCCAAGCATGTCTGAAACCTATTGACATTGGGTTGTGTGGAGCTGCTATACTGGTTCCTTGGTTGTGGCACATCCTTTGATGGAGGTGATTGTCTCCTTGTCTCCAGCCCTGTGTGACTACAGGATTTCATGCCTCCTCCTTCATGTTGGCTGTCTCATCCGTTCCAATGTTTATTCCATTTGCTGCTTCCAAATCTTTTTGGTTTTGTGTCTGGGGTTGGGCTCACAACTCCCAGCCATTTGTGGAGAGAGCTCCCCTAGTGGGGACAAACTCTGGTGGGTGGCTAACCCATTTCCTCTCCTCTCTCCTGGTCTGCAGTTCTGAGGACACAGCCTCATCTCTGTGACTTTTCTCGCCCTTTGTGGTAGGTGGTTGTTTTGCTGGTGTTGAACATCTCACTGCATCAGGGCTTGGTTCCCTGGCCCCCTGAAACCTTGTTAGGGTAGCTCTGTGCTAGGTCATGTTTATAGTTGGATTTACAGTTTTGTCTCTTATGGTTCCAATCATGCTCTTTGGGTCTCACCCAGGTGACTGACGAATATGTCCAGAGCCTTTATTCTCCTCTTGTGTCTGCAACTGGATTGTTTTTCTCATTTCTATGAAAGTCTATTAGAGGTAGGAGTGAACCAGAGGGGAAACTCCCTACCTCACCTGATGGTGCCAGCAGGGTCACCATCCCCATTCTTGGACACTAGAGGGACTGAGACTGGCTCCCACAACCAGCTTTCCCCAAGTCCCTAATCCCTAGAGTTGTGGTGGAGTGAGGCTACGCCTGCTTACCAGCATCCCAAGATGTGGTTGGCCTACCTTTCTTTCCTGTAAAAGCAACCATATTTGGTTTGCTCTTTGTGCTCCATTCTTAGTTCTTTACTAACACAGAACAAGGGATGCTTTTATTCTGAAGAGCAAATTCCTTCAGGTGAAGTGAGAACGTGAGAATCCATTAAAGTCCCATGAAAGAATGCTTACCTCAGTTCCAGTGAACAGAATGACTGCACATAGAGGGACAGCTGCTATCATGTCATCACATCCAGGACTGTTCAGACACATGTTCAGAGTGAGCAGAACCCTGGGAGCTACACTCAGATGGTCTCTGTGACAGGCCTTGTCCACTCCTGCCTCTGGAGATGCCCTGAGCCAGTTGGCTGTAGGAAGCAGAGGCTGCCTGGCATTTGCAGGAGAGTCCTGGAGATGAGGCCCTGGAACAGCCCTTCCCGACGCCCCCTCCCAGGCAGGTCAAGGGAAGCAGCCCTCTGGCTCCCGAACAGGAGTTTCTTTCTGTTATACATGAAGATGCTGCACGGTCAGTATTTCGCAGATGCCTTTGGAACAAAGTCCCACAGTCCCGTTGTAGAAAACATTCAGGTGCTGACAGCAAGGACAGGTTCAGAGGCTTAGTGTTAAGCCCATAGAGCTGCGGGTTTGGGGAACAAGGGAGCCCCTGAGAGTGCTGCAAGGGCAGGGACCAGCCCCAGCATACAGCTGCTACTACATGTGGGAATGAATGAATGAATGAATGAATGAATGAATGAATGCAGCCTTTACTTCCCTGGGACCCTCTTGTCTTCTGCCCCAGCTGCTTACACATCCCTGTGATCCCCCAGCTCTAAGATGAGCCCTCAGGGGTCCAGAAGGGGCTGGGATCCTCCAGGTCAAAGGGGAGTGATCAGTCCCTGGTACGGACATGGGGCTCAGAAGAACCCCTCAGGTGGGGGATCAGGGGACTCGTCTGTGCTCAGAGGTCCTGGTCCAGGCTGGGTGCTAGAGGGAATCCCAAGGTGGGACAGGACCCAGGTCAGCCCTTGTCTGCATCCCCGGGGGGGTGGGGTCTCTGGGGCTCTGACCTGGGGGGCATCTGTCCTGCTGTGTAGCTGAAGAGCTAAGACTCTGGGCTGCCTCTTCTATGAATGGCCGAATCACATGATCATGCATGTACCTCATATGCCCCACCCATCTTCCCCAGCCACATGCAGCACCTCAACTATCAAGCTCTGCTGCCCCTATCTAGGGCAGGGAGAAAAGAAAGGGCAGCAGGGTGGGACTGATCAGCCCGCTGTCCCCCAGGATCCCTGGCTCGGGAGGGGAGATGGGTTGCAAGTGAAGGGTTGGGTAAGGGTGCAGGAAGCCTTGTGGGTGCAGGTGCTCTACTCCTCCAGGACCTCTGGCTTTGGGGCTCAGACCCCCAACTCCAACCCTGCCATCTGTGGTGTCAGCCACAGTGGACACCTGGTCTCCCAGTCCCTGGGCGGAGGTCAGCAGCCAGAACTGTGGGATGTGGACAGAGACCTGTGGTTCAAGCACCATAGCCACAACGAGCCTGCACCCCAAGCACCACCACAGAGCAGAGGCGCAGCTGGGTCCACAAAGCCCGGAGTCTGGGCAGGGGTGATGGGCTGGGGAAACAGGGACTCCCCCACTTCTAGCAGGGACATCAGGGAGGGGCAGTGGGGTGCTCCTGACAGGTGATATCACCCCACAATCCTGGGTGGGCCTCTTTCTGGTCTCCCTGCATAGGGTGCCTCCAACCAGGGGCAGCTTCCTCCTCGGTGGTTCCTCAGCTCCTCCTATTCCTACTCTAGTGATCAAGGTGCCCCCAGATCACCCCTCATCTCCTTCCCGAAATGTTAGAACAGGATGATCCTCTAAACCCCAGAGCCCAGGCTAGGAGGCTGGCAGCCCCCCTCGCTCCCGGTGAGTGACAGGTCTTCAAGGGGAGGAGGCACTAAGGACATCAGCCTCTGCCTTCGGGAGGGGGTCCTGGGCTGAGGTCCCAGTGGAGAGGGGCCAAGGGCATCCTGATGAATGTCCTAAATCTTTCCTCATTTGCCACCAGTCGAAGGGCGCCCTTTGCCAGCCGAATGCTGCCCCTGCACAGAAGCCACATAGACAAGTCCCTCAGCACCTTTGGTACAGACACGCTCACCAGGTCTACTCAGTGCCCACATCCACCTGTTCCTAGTCAGAAGCCTCAGTGAATTCAAAACACCTGACCTTTTTGCTGTTCCCCTTCTCCCTGGCCAGAGAGTCCCATTTGCCTCAAATGCAAAAGGTTCCTACATGACCTGTGAGATATTCCTGGAAGATGTCTGCACAGCCCAGGACTCAGCACAGCCAATTAACGGGTGCACAGGAGATCAGGGGGCTGAGCTCACCCTCGGAGGCCACCTTAGATCTGCAGGAGTTCACCCCAGGATGAGCCAATCCATCCTCATGTGGGATGCACCACAGATCCAGCGGAAACTGGGAACCTCCCTGTGATGGTGGAGGATACTGCGACTATAGGGGACCCACTCCCCTGACCCAAAGCAGGAAAGTGATGTCACACTGTGATGTCATCTTCCCCAAATGTTGTGTCTCAGGCCTGAACTGCACCCACGCTGGGACCCTGGGCAGAGCAGAGCCGGTCAGGAGTCTTAGGACACCAGACCATCAGGGGGCAGGCCCATCCTCCCTGGCCTGTCCTCACAGGACCCATTTTCAGCTCCCAGAGAAAGGGGTCCCCACAGCTCTGCCTGGACAACCTCCTCCAGCTAGAGACACACCAGCTGAGGGTCCAGGCCACGGGGACCTTCTCAGGCACAGAGGCAAAGACCCCATCCCTCTGCTCCTCACTCTCTTGAAGGAGCAGGTGCTCCCTGATATAGGGGCCATTTATCAACAACCCCAACACTGACAGCACCCCATTATTTATATCACAGGATCTCTGAGCTCCTGAGGCCACAATAGGTGTGTGGGACCCTACAGGACACCCCACTGTGCCTGCCCCCCCTGCACCCGGGAGCCGAGTCCACAGGGGCCTCCTGCTGCAGGGCCCAGGAGCCGGGAGCAGCTGGTCTCCACGCACAGGGCCTGGCGGCTGCACAGAAGCATGTGTGCAAGTTCCTGCTCTGCGGTCAGACCCCTCATGGCCGCCCCCTTGGGGCTTCCGCTGGGGCTTCCTCCCGGCCTAGACCCAGAGCCAGACTTTGCCAGTGATGCTGCTGCCAACACTGCTGCTGCTGCTGCTGCTGTGTGTGGGTGAGTGGAGGAGGGGAGAGGGGCTGGGAGGTGGGGGCTGCCCTGACTCTGATTTCCCTGCAGGGTCCCTGGCTCAGAACCAGGGATTCTGGCTGCAGCTGAAGCCACGGGTGATGGTGCAGGAGGGCCAGTGTGTCCTTGCGTCCTGTGTAGTCGCCTACACAGACTTCCTGTGCAACAAGGGAGACCCAGCTTGTGGCTACTGGTACAAGCAGAGCAGAAGTTTCTCAGGTACAGAGTCTGCTCTGGTGGCCACAAACGACCCAGCTCAGCAGGTGCAGAAGGAGACCCAGGGCCGGTTCCACCTCGTCGGAGACCCCCCGGAACCACAGCTGCTCCCTGGACATGAGAGACGCTCGGAGAGAGGACACGGGTCTTCAGGTTGGAGAGAGGAGCTGTTGTGAGACTTAGTTACACAGATCACCTGCTCAATGTCTCTGTAACAGGTAAGGGACAGGCTGGAGAACATACAGGAGGGGTCCTGAGAGCCCTGGTAAGGCTGGGAGAACTCATGTTCTCATGTTATAAGGAATTCTATGATCCAGGGGGCCAGGGCTGGGGGTGGTGGAGAGCAGATGACCTGCTGAGACAGGCTGCACTAGGGACACTAGATTCCTCCAACACTGGTTGTCTGTCTGTCCGCAGCTCTGACACAGACACTGCATGTCCAGCTCCCAGGGACCCTCCATTCCGGCCACTGAAGCAGTATCACATGCTCTGTGCCCTGGGCCTGTAACAGGGGGACGCCTCCCACCTTCTGGATGGGGGGTGGCCCTGCCCTCCCGGGCACCGACTCTCCAGTACTAAGCCTCACCCCAGGGTCCCAGCACCACGGCACCAGCCTCACCTGCCGGGTGAGCTTCCCCAGAGCCGGTGTGAGCACAGAGAGGACCGTGCGGATCAGCGTGGCCTGTGAGTGTGGGGCCTGCATGCTGGTGGGCCTCCTGGGCCTCAAGAAAGAAGGTTTAAGAAGGAAGACAAGGCACTGGGAGTTGGACCCCCTGATCCCACTGGGAGGAAGGAGAAAGGGCACCTGACTGCCTCCCCCCAGTACCCCAAGTCCTGGGGAACAGATGAACTCAAAAGGGCCATTCTGTCTCTCTGTCCAGATGTGCCCCGGAACCTGGCCATCCAGGTGATCAGGAAGGAAGGGTCAGGTAGGGAGCAAGGGTACCCCTCTGGGGAGTGGGGATGGGGTCTGTCTCCACCCTTCAGGAAAGAGCCAGTTTTGAGAAGATTGGGAGACTGGTCTGGACAGGATGGGGATGGGATGATGGGAAACTCCAAGGGGTCTTCAGTTAATACACCAGCTCCTCCACTGCTGACCCTGCTCCCTGGGGTGTTCAATGGCATCTCTCTTATCTGATGAGGGGCTTGTCCTCAGTCCAGGTCTACATGTCTCTCCTCTTCTGCCCTTATGCTCCTTAAGATCTGACCAGCTCCTTGACATTTCCAGTTGACTCCTGCTGTGACAAGTTAAAGTTTAAAATAATGACCATAACTGGCCTTAGTCAGCAGGACTAGGAGCAAAGTGCCACGGAAGGGGTGACTCAGACCCCACAGGGAACCTCTAGTCAGGGTTGGATGTGACTCTCTCTGGCAGGACCCGCAGCCCTGGGCAACGGCTCAGCTCTCCCAGTGCAGGAGGGCCAGTCCCTGTGCCTGGTCTGCGTGGTGGACAGCCACTTTCCCTCCAGCCTGAGCTGGGTCCGGGGGGGGGGGCCTGACCCTGAAGTCCTCCGCAAGCCTGAGCTCCATGGGGATGGGAGGAGTGGGGGAGCACTCCCAGAGCCTGGAACTGGAGCTGCCCAGCGTGCACCTGGACAACCACAGGCCCTTCGTCTGCCAAGCTCAGCACCCCCTGGGCTCCCAGGAGGCCTCCCTGCTTCTCTCTGTACCGAATGAGTCAGCACACCCCGGGGGGGGGGGCTTCTGCTCCCCAGCAAGGGAAGAGATTCCTGGTTCCCTCAAACTGTCCCACTGACCCCCTCAGCTGCTGGGCCCCTCCTGCTCCTGGGAGGATAAGGTCTGTTCTGCATCTATACCTCCAGCGCCTGGCCGGCCCCCTCCCTGCGCTGGCGGCAGAGGGAGCAGCTGCTAGAGGGGAACAGCAGAGACGCCTCCATCCAGGTCGCTTTCAGCCATGGGGGGTCCTGGGCCAACAGCTCCCTTAGCTCTGTGAGGGGTTCAGCTCTGACCTGAACCTCAGCTGTGAGGCTCTGAGTGCTCATGGGAGATGGGACACCTCCATCCTGCTGCCCCCAGATTGGGGGTGGCCCAGGTTGTGGAGGGGCAGAGGTCCCCATTTCCTGGGTAGAAGGGAGAGCAGGACCTGGTTCCTGGTGGGGGCACTAGTCTTCTGGGTCCCCTGTGGGTTCCTGGAGGACTGGGGCTGGATTCAGCCTGAGAAAAGTGGGTCCTCCCAGGTCATGGATCCAAGCCCCTGAGTGTCTGGTGTCTGCTCAGGGGACAGGAGTCAGCTAGGCTCCTCCTGTCTGCAGGGCCACAGGGAGCCTGGACAGGGGTGATTCTGGGGACCATGGGAGGAGTGGGCGTCACAGCCCTGATGTTGCTCTACGTCTTCTTCCTGTGAGTCAGGGTGAGGGGCTGGGGTGGGGGTGAGGAGGGCACTGAGATGCCAACCCAAGGCTGGATAGGTGGAAGGGAGTTGAGCTGGTGGGCAGGGATGCTGAGGTGCCCCCTTCCAACTGGGCAGGGATGCACACTGGGCAGGGTCTCTGTTCCCCTTGGTCTCTGCCCAGAGCAGTCATCATAGGGCTCCCAGCCTCTTCAGGCAAAGGTTGAACCAACGAGGCTGACAGCTGGACTCGCCATGGAGTGAAGAGACTCAGGAGGAGCCATGAAGAGGCAGCAGCAGGCAGGGCCCTGGGGGGAACCAGCTCCAGGGTGAGTGGCCCAGTGTTGTCCCTGAGGTCAGGCTGGCAGGAATCTTTCTAGGCAAGGCTTCACTCCCTGGAAAAATGGCAGAGCAGATGCCTCCTCCATGAGCACACTTTGGCCAGAGATTCCCAGAAATAGTCACCCAGTCCCCCCCACCAACCTGAACTCCTCTGAGAAGAGTCTAACCAGTGCTCTCCAGTCAGCTACTCCCAGCCTGAGTAGCCAGAGGCAGGACTGGGGTGACCCCCAAAGGGTTGGTTACTGTACAAACAGGGAAGTAGAAGACTCCTGCACAGATTCAGGGTACAGGAGAGCAGTTTTTGTTCTTTTCTTTCAGGGACTTACTCCTGTGGGACTGTTCTCTGGGCTGTAGGAATCGCTCTGGGCTGGGACTAGGGGGGTCTACATAGAGCAGGAGTCTCTGCCATGGCCCCATCCCCACACCCCCTCGGGTCTGGCCTCTGGTTCTTTCCACAGCCTCTGACACTCGCTCAGCAGTTGGTGCCAAAGGTTTGTTGGTTTCTCTGACCTCCATAGTTCCTCATTCCTACCCCCTCCAGCCCCTGCTCTTGTGATGCTTCTGTTGCCATCACAGACCAAACTAGGCTCATGCTGTGAAATGAAAAACACCTCATTTTACTACTATCTCTGTCCCCAAAAAACTAAAAACAAAACAAGCATAAATACCTCTAAAACGTAATAGTGCCGCCATCCCACCAATGTTTACCTAAAAAAAATTCCTTAAAAAAATAGCAATCAATTTGTAAGTAATCCCCCTGCCCCCAATTACCTCACAAAAACTAATATGTTAACCTTTAATTTTATTACACCCTCACCATTTACCCTCCTTTAAAATTCATCATGAATTGTGCTCTGTTCTTTATAAATACCCCTTTCTTTGTTTAATACATTATCATCTAGTCCATTACTTCCAGTCAATCCTTAGCTGTCGTAGCTAAGCCATCTCTCTTGTGGTCCTTTCTTTGTACCCTGTGTTCAGCTTTCAACATTCTGGTGCTTAGTTCTCAGCTCTCAGCCTCCCCAATAAGAGAATTTCATTTCATAATTTATTTCTAACTCCAACATCACATACACATTCAATGTAGGATCTATTACTGAGATTGTTCCCCCCAACATGGTAAGTCAGTTACAAACACAGCAGCACCCTTGACTCTGAGGCCCACACTTCCTGCCTTCACTGCCCATACCTGCTGGGGTCCCTGCATCAGACTGCAGGGTCCTGAGTCTTCTGTCCCTGGTCTGTGACTGGTCCCCTGCCAGATCCTGCTGCCCCTGCCCCTCCCCCAGGCAGGGTTCCCTCTGGGACTCTGCACCTGTGTGTGCAAGTTTCCCGTCCTCCCCCCAGCACCAGCAGAAGCCTTCTAGTCCTTTGTGTTTCATTTACAGCTTCCCTTCCTGTGCCCAGTAGCCTGGTGGCCATCATAGGCTGGTGCCCCCCCATGCTTGCTCCTCAGACCTGTGCCCACCACAGGTCCTGGTTCTCCCCATTGGGTCCCCGTCTTTACACAGTGGATCTAGGACCCCGGTGGGGACAAACTGATATCTTTCTTGCCCTGCCAGGGAGCCTAAAGTTGGGTCCTAAGATGCATGGGTGTGACATTTGGTGATGGTGATATCATCCATGCGGGGGTGGCAGGTGCAGTTTGGAGGGGGCAGGATTCAGTCAGGAGAAATAAGAACAGCCCAGATATAAACTCTTTAGAAGTGTAAGTAAATGGGTGAGTCCACACTCAGGAATGGGTGTAAATGAAGGAATAACCAAAAAGTAAGGTCTTCAAGTCCCAGCTCCTTCCCAAGACCCCAAGCCAGGTCTGCCTCTTCCCATCCCAGCAGGAAAACATGAATCTACCCTGGGCTGTCAGACCCTCAGACCCTTCCAGAGCCAGTGTGCCACTCAACGCAGGAGCAGCATTACATCCCCCTCAGGTCCCACAACAGAAGGCCCTGGAGCTTCAGGACCAGGAAACCGCTATATATTCAGTTTACTCAGAGGTCACCTTCTGACAAGGAGCAGCCCTCGCCTGCCCCTAGTCCTGAGGCTGCAGCTACAAGGGCGTCTCTGAGGACAGAGAGTCTGCTGATTCTTGCAGAGCTGATGGCCCTCAGCAGAGGTTCAGGGAGAGGCTGAAGATGAGAGCTTCCCATGTTCAAATTCAGCTCAGACACTTCCGGAGACACCTCAGGTCCCCCCTCACCTCTCTGAGCCTCAGCTTCCTCCTCTGTAAAATGGACTGGTGGTTATGAGGTGGGAAATGCACCAGGTGTTGCTAAGTGCACTGTCCCTCTAGTTACCTCAGGATTGAGGGGATGTCAGCTCTCACCTCCTAATTAGTGTTGTTGTGCTTTAAGTACATGAGAGATGTTCAAAGTGAATCCATTTGAAAATGTGACTTTGGCGGGAGAAGATATTTCCAAGCGCATCTAAACAAAGCAAATAAAAGTTCCCGGCTGGACAGCTGAGTCCACCCCACTGTGTAAACTAACAAAAACAGAGACAGATGTCAGCTCTTGAGGACCTCGCTGAGTGAGATGAGTCAGTCCCAGACAGGCGAGCACTGCTTGGACCCACTCCAGGAGGCTTTGGAGGGGTCAGCCTCAGACACAGAGACCAGAGAGGACTTGGGAGGGGACAGGGAGCTGCTGGTTAGGAGGGAGAGATCTCCAGCTTTGCAAAATGGAACCTTACAGAATCTGATGGCGACACAGTCTCCAGTGACCACTCTGATCTCACACTCTGCAATGGTTGAGCTGGTAAAGGTTCTTCTTTTCTAACCTTGATAAGAAATGCCCTGGACAGTGGTGACTGGGGTTACTGGGCAGGTGCTCGGTAGATTTGCCCTCTGCTCAGGGGCCTGGGATTAGCTGAGTGCTGGAGGGAACACTGAGTTGGGGCTCAGAATCTAGACCCCTGGGGCGGGGGAGAGGGGGAGTTTCCTGGCCTCTGAGTTGGGCAAGATTCCCAGTTATGCAGCAGCAGAGCTGAGACTTGAGATGTCTCACTATGAATAGCCAAGGCCACAGTTTCACCCACATTCCCCAAGCTCCCCACTCACCTTCCCAGAAGCAGAGAGCACCTCTACCCCTGAGCTCAGCTGTTCCTGATGTGGGCAGCTGAATGAGCCAGAGCAGAGAGGGCAGGGGGGTGGGACTGATGGAGTCTGCTGCACCACAGGGTTCCTGGCTCAGGAGGGGAGATGGGCGCACATGTGGGGTGGGCAGGCTGAGGGTGCAGATGGCTTTTATGTGTGGCTGCTGTGCTCTATCTCCTACCCTCATAACCCCTGGGCCAAACCCTGGCCCAGCCCAGGGCTACTGGTTCCAGGAAGGGTCCCCACAGCCATGGAGGTCCCAATGGCCATGAGCAAACTGGCTGTGGAGGTGGAGGGGAAGACCTGGGGCTGATTCTGCTTTCTCAGTAACTTGTAACTCTCTGGCAGGAGACAGCAACTGCTCTCTGGACCTCAGAGACGCCAGGGGGAGGAACAAGGGGAAAAACCCCTGCAGGGAGCAGTGGAAGTGTGAAGCATCTTGAACAGGGATCAATTCTGCCCTAGTCCTGGGACTTGGGTACAGGTGGAGCTCAGCGTTCTTCCACCCGGAGAGGCTGCACAAAACCCAGGATAAGTAGAGTGATGCCCCGCTCCCATAGCCTGTCTCACCCTTGCACCCTCCTACTATGACCCTTCCTCCTTTCCCCTCCCTGCACCATCCCTGTACCTAAGATGCCAGGTGCCCCAGCCCTCAGAGGCCACCATGGTCACAGTGTGACATCTGACAACCTGAGTGCAGCCTCTGACTCTGCAGCCACAGAGCGTCCACAATGAGCTCACCGCTGACCCGGCCTGTTGGGCCATTTCTGGGACCAAACCATAACCCTCATTGCTCTCTGAGCCCTTGAGCCCTGCCCCTCCCCCCAACAAACCCTCCGACCACAGAGACCCCAGGCTTCCACCATGGACTCCCAGCTCCAGCCCCGCCTTCTGTGGTGTCAGCCATAGGGGAGATCCATCCGGTATTGAGGGCCTAAGGCCAAAGGCCAGGGACCAGAGCTGTGGGATGTGGGTGGGGACCTTGTCTTCAGACACCGCAGCCCCCACAATTCTGCACCCAGAGAGCCCCGGGGGAAGCAGGAACCACAGCTGGGGAGCACAGAACCTGATGGAGGACCTGGTCCTGGTAGTGGCAAAGTCTGGACAGGGGTGTG
>PVHY01022914.1:0-21726 GCA_004024945.1 Uropsilus gracilis | reverse complement strand
GAGGGAAGGAGGGAGGGAGGGAGGGAAGATCTCAACAATCACATCACTTCTACCAGGGCACTTTAAAACAGAATAGTGGAAATAAAATAATGTTATTGATTCATGCTACCTGTGATTCGCTGTTATTGGAACTAAGTTAGAGGCAAGCTGTCTGCCCACGACTTTCCAGGGAAAGCAGAAGTAATGGCAAGCAGGCTCCCTCGGTGACTTTTAACATTCTTCAAATGTCCTGCACCTTTCTTGGGCATTGGTTTCCCACCCTGCCTCGATCAGATGGCATCCAGGCATGCTACTGGATGCTTACAGCCCCAATGATCTCCCTTCCTATTGCGCCAGTTTGACTCTTGTGTACAGTTCACTTAATACAAGTTCTCTTATTTATTTATATATTTATTTGTTTGTTTGTTTGTTTATTTATTTATTACTAGGTCTCGCTATTTTTGCCCGTGGAACCGCAGGGTCACGTTGCCCCGGGTACCACAGATTCAAGCAATCCCCAGTCTCAGCCTCCCAGGTAGCTGGGATTACAGGTGCACCACCATGTCCAGCTATTTTTTGGGACAAGGTCTCACTATGTTGCCTGGAGCCAGACTCGAACCGCGATCCCTGGTCCTGGCAGTGGCTTCCTAAGCTGCCGCTTACAGGTATGCACCACCATGCCCAGCCTTAAGTCTCTTTTTAAAAGGCAGATTCTGCTGAAGTTCTACTTGGTTTTATCTAGCAAAGTCCATGATTAATTCAACCTCACCCTTTTATAAGGCCTATCAAGTAAGGCCTGAACTGGAGATAGTGTGTTAAGCCAGGTTAATGGATGCAAATTTGCTCCTCCCAGGTCTGATTTTGCTAGTAGAAGACAAGGGGTTATTGTCAGCCACTGATATATGTATCTTTTTGCCAACAACTAACTGGATCTGCAGCCCCAGCACCTGTGCTTCCCACTGGGGATAGTGAAACGAACATGCGCGAGGTTTGTACACTTAGTCACAGAAAGCAGAGGAGAGGACGGAAATATTAATAGTGAGCTTGTGCTTATTATTCTAAGCACTTTACATGAATAAATCTGCATTGTAACTTGCGACTTAGGTTCTATTATTATTCCCACTTGACAGCTCTGTAAATTGAAGCACAAAGGGATTAGATTCCCTTTTAACAAGGAAAATGAGTCAGGATTCCAGTGCACGAAGTCAGGCTTTTGGACCTGTACACTTTAAAAGTTCCAGTCATCTGAAAATGCTACTCTATATTACACTTACTTGGGGACTTAAACACCCCTAAATGCTGTTCTGCCTCCATTTCTCTTTCTTTTTGTTTTTTTTTTTTTTTTTTAGACTAGGTCTCGCTATTTTTGCCTGTGAAAACACAGGCTCACGTTGCCAGTGGTACCATGGACTCAAGCAATTCCCTGCCTCAGTTTCCCAAGTAGCTGGGATTACTGGCGCCCGCCACCACGCCCAGCTATTTTTTTGGTATGAAGTCTTGCTGTGTTGCCCCGAGCAGAACTCGAACCGCGATCCCCAGACCCTGCCACGACTCCATAGGCTGTCGCTTACAGGAACATGCCACCGAGCCCGGCTCTACCTCCATTTCTGATGTAGCATCAGTCGTGGGTCTGTGGTGTGGTTGGAGGATTTATACTTGCAGCAGTTTTCCAGGTGAAGCTGCCGCTGCTGCATGTGGAACCTACTTTGACAATCACTAGCATCTACCATGCATCCTTCCCTGCTTGCCCTCCTCGCCATGAATGAATGATATGACACAAGACTGTGTTCTGTTATTTCCCTGGGCATTCTCAATGAAAATGCACCTTTTTCAGTTTGCAAATGTACTAGGCCTCCCCATACCCATACTTTTGTTTTCCAACAACTGACCTAATATAGGGTGGGATAATGAGCACGCGCCTTCCCCTGGCCCCTTAATGTCCTCGAGGGAATGGTTTTCCATAGTGTCTCTTCTTCAGGTGGCCCATATAGTTCAAAATATTCTTATTTCAAAAAGTTTTATTTTGTAATTTTCATACGATATGAAATATTGGTTGCGCTTGTATGACTGTCCTTCCCCTGAGGTGTTGCGCTCCCTTCCGTATTTTACCCATTATCCCCCACTCTACTCCCCCTCTCCCTCTTCCCTCCTCCAGCCACTCCAACTTGCTGCAAGTCTTTGGCCCCATGAGGAAGGAATCTTTTTTTTTTTTTTTTGAGACTAGGCCTTGCTATTTTTGTCCATGGAACCGCAGGCTCACATTGCCCGTGGTACCACAGATTCAAGCCATCCCCAGCCTCAGCTTCCCAGGTAGCTGGGATTACAGGCGCACACCACTACAGCCAGCTATTTTTTTAGGACTAGGCCTTGCTGTGTTGCCTCAGGCAGGTCTCGAATGGTGATCCCCAGTCCCAGCCGCGACTCCATAGGCTATTGTTTACAGGCACACACCACTGTGCCCAGGGGAGGAAGGAATTTTACCCATTTTGTTTATCTCTATCTTTAGCATCTAACAAAACCTAGTGTGCGGTGGAGAATTTCACAGATATTTGCTGAGGGATGATTGAGAATGCTCTTCAAAATAAAATTTTAATTAAAAGAACACCAATATGCTGAGCAGGGCAACTAATATATAGCTGTGCTTGTATGTGATGAACAGATGTGTCTGAAGGTGGAGTGATGAGCCCTCCTGGCTTGTCTGAGGCTGAGGGTTCCCCAGGATGTGAAAGCTAGGAAACACCTAGACACACCAAGATGAGTTAGTCCTCACTTCAAGGTAGGAGTCTGAAGAATCTTGTAAAAGTAACTTTTTTTTTTTTTTTTTTGAGACTACGTCTCGCTATTTGCCCATGGAACTGCAGGCTCACGTTGCCCGGGGTACCACAGACTCAAGCCATCCCCAGCCTCAGCTTCCCAGGTAGCTGGGATTACAGGCGCACGCCACCACGCCCAGCTATTTGTTGGGACTAGGTGTCGCTATGTTGCCCCGAGCGGAACTCGAACTGTGATCCCTAGCCCCAGCCGCTTCATAGGCTGAAGCTTACAGGCAAAAGTAACTTTTATCAGGAAGAGAAACTGAGGTTGGGGGCCTTGGTTTTGGCATCATTTTACATTCTGAACAGCAATGTACAAGGTTTCTGATTCTCCAGATCCCTATCAGTACTTGTTTTCCTTTTTGAGAAAAGTTATAGGTAAGAAGTTGTATCTCATTGTGGTTTTGATTCCCGTCTCTTTGATGGCTAATGATGTTGTGTGGCTTTTGGTACATCTTCTTTGGAGCAGTATCTGCTCAAATCCTGTGCCCATTTTAAATTGAATTTGCCTTTGTTGTTGTTGCAGGCGTCTAGAAAATTCTTTTTGTTGAGCAGCATAAAGGCAAGGTATCCAAAATGAATTACAGTGACATTGAGTCTGATCGTGTCGCCCTCTATCTGAGGCCACAGGTACTCAGTCCGGCAATTGTCTGTGACTGAGCCAAATGTCATCATAATGAGCTTGTGTTGAGCGCTTACTCAACTGGCACCATGTAGCAGCTCATTTAGTCTTTCATTCATCCCATTAATTCTGTTAGACTGATATGGAAACCCCGATCAGAGTGGTTAGATACCTTCTCCAAAATCACACTGCTGCAAAGTGGCAGAGCTGTCATCTGAACTCGGGTCTTTTGGCTCCAGAGTCTACACTGCTTTCTTGCCTTAGGATAAACGTTCCTGTATAACAAACTGTGGCTTTCCAGCAAACAGTCCTTCAAAACCTAGTGCTGGAAGAGACCTGAGTTGCTGTTTTGGAGCAATTCGGAATCATCTGCCTGCAGTACTACATCAGACACCTAACCCCACCTGAAGCTGGGTGTCTCCTGAATCTGGGTGCGGCTGGGTGCATTCTGTTAAAAGCAGCCCTCAGCTAGGTTGCTCCCTACAAATATGAGGCCATCGAAGTCCTTAGCACTTGGGTTTATATTTAGGGAAAGAGGAGGAAGATAGCCTTTTTTCCTGTTGATGAAGAGGCTGGGCTTTGGTTGAAGATGTGCCTTCTTTGGGGATACAAACTTTTTCCAACCCTACCTTCACCTGTGGGATGTCAGAATGAATTTTGAGCTTTGAAAATCAGAGCAACTCCTTGGCCCCAGCAAATTGAAGTTACACAACTTAGATTCTAATCATGGGTAATACTGCAGGTGCTTTGTTAAAAAAAGAGAATAACTAAGGCTTTATAGCACTACACCGAGTGCTTGCATGGAGCAGCTCACTTAGCCTGGATGGAAGTAGGTAATCTTATTTTTCCCATCTCACGGATGGAGAAACTGAGTGTAGGAGAAATGAGTTTTGAGGGGTTTCGCCCTCCTGCCATTAGCCTCTATGATTGGCACCTGTGGTATCGCGCCGTCCCCATGATTGTACAAGCCTGGCCCCGTGGGTGTGCGTGCATTTGAGTGGGCTCACCTGGGCCTGGGATGAGGCGCCAATGCGGCTGCATCACCCTGGAAGGCGAGCATGAGGAGAATGCGAAGGGCAGGCAAGAGCGAGTCCAGAGAAGAAGCATGAAGATTTCTGGGGGACTGGGGAGCTCGCTGGCCTCCCAGGCCCCCTCCCCTGCCCGCACTTGCTTTCTGGCCTGTCAGCTGGCCTCCCTGCCTGGTGCACCTGTGTCCCTGGTTCCCTGAGACCTTTAAAGCCTATAAAACCCACCAAGGCTCCAACATTCTTTCTCCACTAGAACCAATAAAGAACCTGTCGGGACTGGGGTGGCTGCACTACCGTGGGGCACGCAGAGTTTAGACAATTTTGCTCAAGGTCAAATGTAGTAGGTTTCCAAGCAGAAGCCAGGCACGTTGGTGCTAGCGCATAAGAGAGACTGAAGGGCTTGCCCAGCTCACGGGGCTACTCGGGGCTACCAGCATGACCCTGCTGGTCTTACTGGCTGCGGGCTCATTTCTGTTTGGCTGCACCTCATGTCTTTTTTTTTTTTTTTTTTTTTGAGACTAGGTCTCGCTATTTTTGCCTGTGGAACTGCAGGCTCTCGTTGCATGGGGTACCACAGACTCAAGCAATCCCCAGACTCAAGCAATCCCCAGGTAGCTGGGATTACAGGCGCGTGCCACCACGCCCAGCTATTTTTTTGGAACTAGGTCTCGCTCAGGCCCCAGGCGGGACTTGAACTGCGATCCCTAGTCCCGGCCACTTCATAGGTGAAGCTTACAGGCACAAGCCACCATGCCCGGCCTGCACCTCATGTCTTAATGATGACTTCTTGGCCATCTCCCTCTCCATTGCTGCCACACCCCAAACACATGGAGACCAAGGGGGTAGGGTCACATTCGTTCCTGCTTAGGGACCTTCGGTGGCTCCCAGGTGCCCAGGGATTAAATCACTAGATCTCTCTATTTTTGTCTGTGGAATCGAAGGCTCACGCTGCCTGGGGTACCACAGACTCGAGACCCCCAGCCTCAGCTTCCCAGGTAGCTGGGATTACAGGCACACATCACCACACCCAGCTATATTTTTTTGGAACTAGATCTCGCTATGTTGCCCTGGGCGGGACTTGAACCGTGATCTCTGGTCCCTGCTGCGGCTTCCTAGGCTGCCGTTTACAGGCATGCACCACTGTACCAGGTCTTAAATTTGGACTCTTGATCTAACTTTGAGATCCTCAGAGACTGGCTGCTCACACATCACCCCAATGCCCAGATCCCCTTTTGCCCTCAGTTCCTAGCCAGGGAAACTACTTGCTCCTTGTTCATCATTAGCGCAGGAAGCAGATATAGCACTGTGACCACACAGAACCTTCCATGTGTTCCTCTGGCCAAGGAGGTATTTTATGTCTTTATGTTGAGGATTAGTATGGGATTATGAATTCTTTTTTCCCCCACTAAAGTCTAAGCACTTGTTATTGTCATTATTTTGATGTTTAAATTGCCTCAATGCATAAATAACTTTTCTTACCTGGCTTTTTGGTCCTTTTTAAATGGTCCCAACATTCTTTTGCCACTTCCTTACTTAATAAGATGGTCCAGGTTCATGTTGTTATGTCCCTGCCTTAATCCTGAGAAGTAATGCTTTCTCCAAGAAGCCTTGGTTTCTTTCGGTGAAGGATGGTATTTATAAAGCAAGATTTGGCTTCTAGGTGCTTGTTGCTACAGGGATGTCATTTCTCACAGGCTCGCTCACCAGTTAGGAGGAGAAAGTGCAGTTATTATCATTGAGAAAAGTCATATAAAAATCTGGACTTCCAATTCCTCTATAGAAACCTAAAGATCTGGTCACCACAAGCTCAGAACTTGACGACAAGCAGTTGGAGCAAGGTGGGTTCCACATTTGCTTCTCACTGAAGCATCTGAATGGCTACCATGGAGGAAAGTCGCTGAATGCCCACAATGAGCCAGATACTATGTCAGCTACCTCGCTGCCAATCACCAGTACAATCTACTGGAAGGCTATGCGACTGTAGTACCTGCTAGGCCCCCTGTAATTCACGTAGACAGTTGATTTTCAACTTCCAGTTCTTGTTTTTGTGTTTTTCCTTCCAGTTGGGAGGAAAGCTGGACATTTCTCATAGTTCCAGAGGTTGCAGGCCAGATCAAATGCCACCTCCTTCTGAAGGCCCTTCTCACTTTGCCCTGTCAAAGGTCATATCTCCATCTTCTAAGCTCTAAATCCCTCTTACAACATGTTCTATGTGGAACTACAGATTTTTAGTTCAACTTATTCCAATTTTATTTGCATTCTCATTCTGTTAAGGAGATCATACTTTTCTTGAGGTCAGGGAGTGTCTTGCTCACAGTTACAACCCTTAAATATAAAATCAAGCCTGGCACATTGCAGGCATTCAATGGAAATTTCCATCAGAAATACCGTTGAGTCTCCCACTGTATAACACATACAATATATGTAGTGGTAGTGATGTCATTGGGAGCAGATATAGTCCTGCCAACATGGAGTGTACGACTTCTGGGGGAGAAAGTTGTGGATAAAAATCACATAACATGTGTTTCTAGACTGATTAAAATAGACTGTATCTGTTATTGTTCCCGGTAACAGATGTATGTTTCACATTTTGTTTTCCATTTCAAGGTATGCTTTTCTTTTTTTCATTCCATAGCACTTCTTGCAGAGTTGCATAGGTTTACCTCATCCTGTTAAAGTGACACACAGTCACATGGTAGCCTTTAGCATGGAGACACCATTTCCCTGTGCTGGACATTTAGAATGTTGCTGGTTTTTTCCTTTTGCCGTACAATGCAACAGGTCTCTTTGCACTTAGGTTTGATTCTTTGGAATCAAATTGTTAGGCCACAGTGCAGTTTTGTTCTATATACCTCTCTGCACCTTTGGAATTCATGTGTTACTTTTATGATTAAAAAAAAAAACCCTAAAAAAAATAGAAAGAAGTAGGCAGGTTGTTTGCATTGTTGGTTCTGAGGAAGTAAAGGTACCTGATCACTGTCACATGACTGTTCATTATATAATCTGTGAATAATTACGTAATAAAATTTGAAAGGGATGCTCCATGGCTTTCTTGGGAGACTGGGTCTTTCCTACATAAGATGTTACCATATCTCAAAGGTCAGGGTGTCCTACTGGCCAAGTTCTTTGAAAAAGTCTGTTTCCTTTTTGAGTATCAAAACCACAGAGATGGAAGGGACTTATTAGCAGCTGCCTATGAAAATGTAGTCTTGTAAGTCTCCCAAGGAGAGTATAGGGCTGTTGCAAAGGCAGATAAGCAGCCCCCCACCCTCCCCCTAGCTCCTTCAGCTTTCCTGTAAACACCTTTACCTTGCAAATGACTAAGAAAGGAGCTTAATCATGAACTGAAAAATGCTGAAGTACACAAAGACCCTGAGTGCTCAGACAGTAAGAGATCATATACAGTAATCACTGCAACTTGAATAGCAGGCTGCGGCTTCCCTGTGTTACATCGTTGATTCCTGAGACAAGACCCACTAGCTTTAGGGGACACCAAGGCTGAGAGAGAGAAGGCAGTAGTCAAGGAAAATGTGTTGGG
This sequence comes from Uropsilus gracilis, assembly GCA_004024945.1. Taxonomy (NCBI): domain Eukaryota; kingdom Metazoa; phylum Chordata; class Mammalia; order Eulipotyphla; family Talpidae; genus Uropsilus; species Uropsilus gracilis. The sequence goes on along the minus strand of PVHY01022914.1, from coordinate 13,746 downwards.
CACTTCCTGACCGGACAGGTGCAGGACTCAAGGAAACACAAACAAGGAGTGCCAGGTCTTGTGGGGGTGTCACATATACATATATATGTATATATATGTATATATATATATATATATATATATATATATATATATACACAGACACACATACACACACACACTTCACTGTGGTAAGAGCTGTGATACAATGATGAAAGACAGTATTGTGGGAGACCAGAGGAAGGCAGGTCTGTGCCTGGAGAAATGAGAGTAATTTTCAGAAAGACTGGGAGAACCAAGCTGAGGCTGGGAGCCAAGAAAGCAAGGAAGGAAGATGAGAGGGGAAGAACATTTATTCTGAGGGAATAGCCCAGAGAGGCACGGAATGCAGATTGGCAGAAGAGCGCTGTTGAGTGGAAGGAACAGAATGTGGCATGGAGTGGGTTTTGACTCTTCTGTGAATGTCTGGGCTAAGTTACAGCAATAGAATGAAAGGTTTAATTGCAAATATGTTCAACAGCCTTGAGTATGTGCTGGGCACTTTGCCAGCACCACGGACTCATTGAGTGAACCACAAAAGTCTAGTCCTCAGGGAACTTGTGGTCAACGTGGCGGGTGGAATTTGCTAAGGCACCAAGACCCATGCCAGGTAAAGCGTGCAGATATTGCAGGTGCCTGGTGAAAAGTTGTCAAGCAAGGAGGCAAGAGTTTGGCTTATTTTTGAGGAAAAACCCTGGTTTCCATTTAGGGAAGTTGAGGGCAGAGAGGGGTCATTTCCTTGGACTTAACCAGATTCTTAAAAGATGTATTTGGATCTTTACTGTTTACCAACTATTGGAATAAGCCGTTTCCCCAGATAGACTCAATTTTCACATGAATCCCAAGAGGCGGAACTATAAGGACTCCATTTTCCAGGTGGGAAAAGTGAGGCTCAGAGAGGTTAATTAACTCATCCAAGATCACACAGCCAGTAAGTAGTAAGCGCAACCCCGGGAAAGCCCCGCTCTTCACCGCAGGTCGTAACATTCACGCTCCTCGCAAGTCTCAGTCTCGCGTGATTCTCGGCATCTCACTTGCCGTCTCTGAGCCTCGCTATTTCCTCTGTAAAATGGGGGTGAGGGACACCACTGTCAGCTCCTGTTCCGGCGCAGTCGCGAACGCAGCTCAGGGTTCGTCCCCACGGGGCGGCCAGTCCGGGTAGCGGCGCCCGGGGTCACTGGAGCCCAGCTAGCAGCGCCCCACCTCCACGGGTTCCCATGACAACCCGGCCCGCTGCGATCCAGGGCCGTCAGCGTGCGTCACTTCCGGCCTGTTTATTTCCGGGGCCCAGGGCCCGCCGCGGTGGCGGCCCTTCAGACCCGGAGGCGGGATGCCCCGCAGAGTCGGCTCGCCTTTCTGCCGCCGGTTTCTAGCTCCGGCGCCCGCGGGTCTCGGCCTCTCTCCGACCCAGCACGCAGTCGCGCCCGGCCTCCCTTTGGGCCCGCCTCCTGGATACGTCATTTCCTGGCCGAGTGTTTCCGGGTCGCCGCTGGCCCCCAGTACTGGTCTCGGTCCCCTGCAGCCGGCCGGAGCGAGGGGAGCCCCTGCCCGGCCGAGCTCCGGCGGCGGCCGCGGCTCCTTCCTGCCTCCCTCGGCCGGGGCGTCCTCGGCGGCAGTGCCGGGGTGAGTGCAGGGCAACCTGGGCGGAAACGACCTGGGGACTTCCCCGGGCGGAGGGGGCGTCCGACTCGACGGGGTTCGAGCGGTCCGGGAGTGGGGTCCGGGAGTGGCCGACGGGTGGGCCCGCCTTTTTGGTGTCTGGGGACTCAGCTTGTCCTCGGGACCCCGACTTCCCCGGGATCTGCCCTGCTGGCTCCTGGGCTCGGCCCTGGGTGGCTCGAGCCGCGCAGCAGGAACACCCCCCTCTTGGACGACTCGCCTAGCGGGAGGCTACGGCGACAACGCCGGGAGACCGTTGCCGCGCGGGGGTCCGCAGCTCACGCACTGGTGGTAGACCTGGGTGTGTACCTCGCTGTGTGACCTTGGGCAAGTCCCTCCATCGCTTGAGCCCGAGTTGCCTGCATTGTTCCGCGGGAGTGAACCCGCCTCCTCGGGCCACGGTGGGGAAGATGAGACGATGGTGCGAAGCACAGTCCCAGGCGTGCAGCAGGCGGCCAGTAAACGGCAGCTGCTGCTAATCCATTCACAAACTGTGGCAGGGAGGGCTCGCGTTTGACACGGGGGTGTTTTTCACAACTGGTGTGGCTCTCAGAGGCGGTGGGAATTACGAAACTGGAATTGCAGCCACCAGGCTCTGTCCTCTGCAGGGAGGGGAGCCTGCTTCCTTCTGAGCCCCTCAGACTAGCAGCTGCCACGGAGGAGACTGGCTTTCAGCACCGTTGAGGTGGTTTTCAGGGGTTCGGAACGGTCTTTTCTCTGAATTTTTCTGGGATCTGGTTGGGGTGCAGGGATTCTGGTCTTTCACAGCCATTGCAAGGTGCCTGGGATGTTTCTCAGAAGCCTCCAACTTGGAATGAGTGCAAAGGAAGGGGGTGCGGAGGTGGAGGGGGCTGACATGCTCTCCTCTTGCTGTTTTTGGAGGCTTAAGCAACCCTGAGCAGACTGAAGGTAGACCAGAGAGCTTTAAACCTGTGGACTAGGGCAAGGCGGAGACCAAAATAGCTCTTGCCTGTGCCGAGTGGGGGAGCCTTCAGATGCTTCTTGGGGAACATTTCTGCTTGAATGGGCCAGCTGAGGGAAAGCCAGGCGAATGCTTTCCTACCCATATTCATCTCACTTTTGAACAGATACAGCTTTCCTGTGAGATGTTTAAGAAATGGTAATTAAAGTCACCGCCTCCTTGACTGCCATGTCTCGGTCTCTTCATTGATTTGCTTTTCCAAGGGAGGCTGGCTTGTGGGTGAAGGGGGAGCTGAGCAGGACTGTCGGCTCTGGACACTCACCTGCTCTGCCTTGGGGATGCTCACCGTGCCATTTTCTTTTTTTCCGGCCAGACTGGCACGTCTTGGTGTTCCAGTCCTCGGGTTGCTTGGAGGAATTAATGGCTTCTGTCACTGCGCTGTCTTGATCTCCTGTAACCACGCTGTTTTTGCAGAGAGCGTGTTTGTTGTTCTTGCAGAGTGCTGGGAATAAATTGCTGGCTCTGCTCAGAAGAGACACCAGCTCTGAGCAGCTACAATGCAGCCTGTATTCTCAGGAACCGTATTCAGCAGGGATGATGTCAGCTGCTTCACCGCTGGCCGTCGTCTGGCTAGCCTCTTTCGGGGCCCTTGAGTTTACGTCATAAAGAGATTTGTGGCTCTCCTAGCCTCATTCTGTGTAGGAAGATGGGACTTTTGCTACTACAGGAATTTTCAGAGCTCCACTCTGCCCTCCTTGCCGCAGGGCGTTCTCTGTGGAACCCTTTGGAGCTGAGCTGCCCGAGCTGTCTGGCAGAGGGGTCAGGACAGCTTTGCTTAGAAGCGGCGGGCGCAGGTCAGTGCAGGATTCAGGGTTTTGGCATCGGGCCTCGCTTCCCATCTCCGACCCCCATTGTCCTGGCCTCGTGATGCCGTCCAGGTGACTTGGCCTTTCTGTTTCCTCCTTTAACCTTGGGGCTGTTGTGTGAATCTCACTGTTTTTCACTGGGCACTTAGCAGCGGGGCCTCGTGGAGGCCCCTTGGGGCATGGCGCTCACTGGAGCAGTCGGTGCGGGAGAAGGCCTCCGGGCCTGTCACCCTGGGTTCAGATTCCAGCTCCACCCCTTCCAATTCTGTTGAACAGGTGGTTTATGGCTGGACCCTGGTTTCCTTGCAGCACTGTCATGAAGATGAAATAGGGCGATGCAGTTCAGGCGGAAAGTCCAGGGCTTTACACACACAGAACCTCAGCGCTAGTTTGTTTCCTTCTCTCTCAGGTGCTGTAATTACTGGCTCACTTTCATTCCTCTCCCCGACCTGGGATAGTTCAAGATTCCTCTCAGATGGGCTTCCTGCCCTCACGTCAGGACTGGAATGTCCACCGACTGCTTGGATCCCTTTCCTTGTTTGTGTTTGCCGGCAGCAGTCGGGCACAGACGCTGAGCTTGAGGGTGGCTGACTTAGTAAAAGAAATGATGAGCCTCCATGGCTCTAGGATAACTTCCTTGGAGAAGAACTGCAGTGGTACTTAGGAGGCTTGATCTTCCTCTGTTTAAATGGGGATGTGCCAGAAAAGCATTCCCTGGGGCCAGAGGCAGGATAGAAGCTTCTCTTAGATTAATAAGAGGAGGTAAATGCGTAGCATTTATGAGCAAGGACAGCAAGGTGTGTCTTCCAGGTTGCAACACATTTTTATTTTTAAAGGGAACACACAGGTGCTTTGACACTCAGCAGTGAGCTTTTCCACTAGGAGTGGTGGACAGGGCGGTGGCTTCTCTGCTGCTCCCTCCTGTTCACCCCTCTCCCCCACTGTACCCAGCTCAGGGCCTGGGCCAGGTCACGGCTGCAGAGGTGTCTGTCGGACACAGCAGACATGGGAGGGGGAACACAGGCAGCATCAGACGCCGCCTTCTACTGGTCCTGAGCTGCCCACAGCGCCATGTGTCGTGGGACCTGCGCCTCACGCAGCCTGGTCACCAGCCTTCTCGGGGGAGCCGAGAGAGACTAACAGGGTGGCAGAGTGCTTCTGGCCTTTGTGCCTTTCATCTTCTCTGTTTCTGTCCGATGCCTGGGTGTGAGGCACCCTGCCGAACCAAACAGACACACCCCTTGCTTTTGTGGCACTTGCTGGGTAATGGGGGAGACAGGAAGCTCGTAAGTGAAGTTGATCACTTCAGATGTGCTCACCCAGGACAGAGGGTTAGGGGAAGGGATGGGGAAGACACAAGCGACCGGGCAGGAGGGCCTCTGGGGACACTGGCTCTGGGGCTCAATGATGACTCAGCTGTGGGGAAAAATCAGAGGCAGAACAAGGAGCAATCTGTGCAAAGGTCCTGAGACAGACATGAGCTTGACGGGTCTGACGAATTTAAAGGCGTGTGTGTGCGCCTGGAAGTGAGAGTGAGGGGGCGACTACTGGGGAAGGGGGCAGGCCCCACGGTGAGAGCCTCTGGCCTTGGTGGGACATCGCATTTTAGCCTAAGCAGGTGGGCTCTGGGTTCCTCAGACATGTCTGTTAGGAGGCATCAGGCTTTCTGGGCAGGGCAGGGGGTGGGAGAAGGTGGCTTTGCTTTGTCCCTTGTTCTCTGGCACATCTCACCCCACAGATAAGGTCCCTGGGAGGCCAGACGAGTGGCTCGTTGGGGTGTAGATGGCTGTTTGATTCATGCCAGCTCACAGGCCCTGGGAACCCGGACGGCTAAAGGACTCCTCAGGCCCGCTCCCTTCCACCGCAGCTCCCCTCTCGATCCCACACCATCCCCCACAGTCACTGGGACCTCCCTTCACCCACCGGAAGACATTTGCAAGGCTCACCTGCCCTGGGCACTGTGTCCAGTTTACCGGAGTAATTTTGTCAGGACCCTGCATTCCTGGGGCCAGGGGAGACAGGTAAGGGTGAAAAGGCCCGTCTACTACCCAGCTGGAACGGTCTGCCCCGCTCTCATTGTACCTTCTTGAGAATGCCTGGCGCCTGGTATGGGGGGGGGGGAGGGGCGGCGGCAGATGGCGCTGCCCCTTCAGACACCAGGAAGGCTCCCAGGTATATTGAGATATTGAGGTCTGGCTGTGGGCTGGTGTTCTGCCAAGTGCTTTAGTTTTGGGCGGCATATAATCTGCCCCCTCGGCTCCGGGCTCCCCCTGCTGGGAGTACTCCCTCACCAGCCTTTTTCAGAAGAGAAAACTCGGGCTCAGAGAAGTGGAGCCGTTAGCCCAGGCAGCCTGACTTCTGAGTCTGGCTGCAGCCTCTGCGCCGTGTTACCTCCCCTGGCCTGGCCGCCTCCTGCAGTTAGTCCAGATTGGCTTCCTGGCTGCGCGCCTCCGAGCACACGGTGAGGGCTGCGTGTCCTGCGGCCAAGCAGCCGAGCAGACGGCAGGGTGTGTCAGTCAGTCCTGTGTGTCCCTGCCGGCGCAGGGCTGCAGAGTATAAGGATGGAGTTGCAGGCTACTGGAGGTGGGTTAAGGACCTCTGCCAGGGGCCGCAGCGCAGCATTCTCTTCTAAAATGGCAGACACGATCATGCCACTCTTCTCCTTGCTTTCCACTCTCCAGTGGCTTCCATGGCTCTTTTGAATAAAATGTTCAGTTTTGGGGAATTGGGGTCCTGCTTATCCCTGCAGTTTGGCCTCTTACTCCCCTCCAGTCTCGCCACTTCAGCTGTAGCAGCTTGCTTTTCCCACACCAAGCTCCTTCCTGCCCCAAGAAAGCAAGGTGTGGCTAAGGGCACAGACTTTGGAGCCATACTGCCTGGGCACTGACCTCAACCCTGCCTCTTAATAGGTCGGTAACTTTAGAAGAGTTTCTTAAAGCCTCCATGTCTCAGTTTTTATATCTGCAAAATGGGTGTGACAGTACCCATAGGGCAGTTTAAGAGATGCACTAGTACCTAAGTCCTTGGCATGTGGAACGCTGTGTATTGTTAGCATTCCTCCTGCTGACACTTCTTGCCAGCTTCTTTGGCAGATTCCTCATTCTTCAGGTCTAACCTTCCCTGCCTGTGTGGGGGGAGGGAGAGCTTTTTGAAAACTGTCACCCCCACACTGCGATTACCTGCCCCTCATATTGTTCATCTGTGAGCTCAGCACAGTCAAGGACCTCCTCTGCCTCGTCCTCTGCAGCCTTGCACATAGTATATGATCAGCAGCTGTGTTGACCAAATGGGCAGAGATGACCCAGCGTGCTCAGCTGGTGCAGGCAAGTTCTGGGTTTTGTGATGCCTCAGCTGCCCCCACTGGTACATGGGGTGGTCTGAGGAATGACGTACTTCTCGTTCTTCCGTTTCAGAGCACCCCGCTGGTGCAGGAGGGCCTCATGTCGGGGCTTCTAGCCATGGCCCTGCCTCTGACCCCGAAGCCATGGAGGAGATGAGGTAGCCCCTTCCTGGACCGGATGGGGAAGCCCAGTTCAATGGATACAAAATACAAGGATGATTTATTTCGGAAGTACGTGCAGTTTCACGAGGGCAAAGCAGACGCCACCCCCAGCACGCAGCGACCGGGCAGTGATGAATACCTGCGGGCCGCCGCCTCGACCCTGCTCAGCCTGCACAAGGTGGATCCCTTTTATCGATTCCGGCTGATCCAGTTCTACGAGGTGGTGGAGAGCTCACTGCGCTCCCTGCGCTCCTCCAGCCTGCATGCGCTGCACAGCGCCTTCAGCCTGCTGGAGACCGTGGGCATCAACCTCTTCCTCTTCCCGTGGAAGAAGGAGTTCAGAAGCATCAAGGTAAGGGGCAGAACGGGCCTTGCGCACCACCCTCTCTTCTCCCTTCTCCCCTTCAGGTCCACTCTGAGATGGTGCCAGTTTGCCCTTGGGCAGCCTAAGGGTTCCCACTGATAGGAGCCATAAGATTTGCCTTCAGGCTCACCACCTTCCTTGTCTGCCTCATGGTGTCCTGATCCTCGTACCTGATCCCTGCCCTGGCAGCTCACACCTTCAAGCGGGGAGGGTGGAGAGACAGATAGCAAGTCCTCGAAGTCCAGGGCCCACAGCGCACGTTTATTCTGAGCAGGCTGCAAAGTCCCGCGTGCCAGGGTCAGGCTACACTTGCATGAAGTGGTCAGGGGAACAGTGAGGAGGTGGCCAGTCACCTGGACTCACTAAGATGGTTTGGGCTAAGCAATCACCAAGTAGAAAGCTTTGGAATCAGTGTGCTGGCAGCGAAGGCTGGGGAGTGTCCCTCAGGTCTGGCCCATCCTCCAAACCTTGCAGCAGTGCCAGAAAGGAACACAGGCCCCCCTCGCCTCCTGGCTCCAGACCTGCGCAGCAAAACAAGTCCTGGACTGGCTGGCCAGGGCCATGCAGTGGTGCAGTCTGTTGAGCGTGGACGGCAGGATGTCTGGCATGTGTCTTAATAAGGAAATTCTTGATTGCTATAAAATGCTCACCTTCACCTGGGCCTTGGCAAGTTGTAGTTTTGTTGCGGGTGTAAAGAACCCAGCTACCTGGAGGCTCAGCCACACTGCGGGTGTATCCCCTTGCTCTCTGGGGCCCTGCTCTGATCCCGTCCCTCTCCCCGTCTCCACGCTCTGCACCCCCCGCTCCCCGCAGCAGCACCGCTGCACCCAGGCTGCTGCACCCAGTTTCCTTCCCTGAGGAGAGCCGTGCTGCAGAGTCCTCTGCACCCGGCTGCCTCAGGTGGAGCCTCTGCTGCCCTAGTGGGGGGCCGCTGTGATCGCCCCTCCCCCTCCCTGCACGCTGGCTTCAGGCTTGAGTGTCATTGTTTTGACACTGCTTCTGCAAGTCTGAGAGAAACCCCGCCTCTCTCTCTGCCCTGCTTGGTTCTCCTAGACCTACACAGGCCCCTTTGTTTATTACGTCAAGTCCACGCTGCTGGAGGAGGACGTCCGCGCCATCCTGAGTTACATGGGGTACATGCCCGAGCTGGGGACAGCGTACAAGCTCAAAGAGCTTGTGGAGCCCCTCCAGGTCAAGATGGTCTCCTTTGAACTCTTTCTGGCCAAGGTGGAGTGTGAGCAGATGCTGGAGATCCACTCGCAAGTCAAAGACAAGGGCTACTCAGAGCTGGACGTGGTGAGCGAGCGCAAGAACAGCGCTGAGGACGTGCGTGGCTGCTCGGATGTCCTGCGGCGGCGGGCTGAGGGCCGCGAGCACCTCACGGCCTCCATGGCGCGCGTGGCACTCCAGAAGTCGGCCAGTGAGCGGGCAGCCAAGGACTACTATAAGCCCCGCGTGACCAAGCCCTCCAGGTCGGTGGATGCCTACGACAGCTACTGGGAGAGCCGGAAGCCGCCCCTGAAGGCGTCGCTGAGCTTGCGCAAGGAGCCGGTGGTGGCGGACCTGGGGGATGACCTCAAGGATGAGATCATCCGCCCGTCGCCCTCGCTCCTCACCATGTCCAGCTCCCCACATGGCAGCCCCGATGACCTCCCCTCCCCGTCCCCCAGCAACGGTCAGGGCCTGCTGCGCAGCACCTACTTCTCGGCTCAGGACGACGTGGATCTGTACACCGACTCGGAAGCCCGGGCCACGTACCGGAGGCAGGACGCCCTGCGGCCGGACGTGTGGCTGGTCAGGAACGACGGCCACCCCCTGTACCACAGGCGCTCGCCCCCAACCAAAGAGTCTGCCCTGTGCAAGTGCCAAAACTGCGGTCTGCCCAGCAGCAGCGCCTCCCTCTGCCAGCGCTGTGAGAGCCTGCTCGCCTGCCCCCCGGCCTCCAAGCCCGCCGCCTTTCCCAGCAAGGCCTCTGCACACGACAGCCTGGCCCAGGGCTCCACGCCGCGTGACAAGTTTGCCAGCCAGACCCCGGGTCTCGACCGGCTGCCGCATCTCCACTCCAAATCGAGACCCTCGGCCGCTGCCTCCAGCGCCACCTCCCGCTGTGGCTTCTGCAACCGCCCGGGCGCCACCAATACCTGCACGCAGTGCTCCAAAGTCTCCTGTGACACCTGCCTCAGCGCCTACCATTACGACCCCTGCTGCAAAAAGAGCGAGCTGCACAAGTTCATGCCCAACCACCAGCTGAACTACAAGTCTACCCAGTTCTCCCACCTCGTGTACAGATAGACCTGACCTCGCGCCTCCCTGCTACAAGGGCTACAACCACTGACCTTTCCAGTTTCCCGGGAAGAAGTGAGATGCATTGATCCCAGCAGCAGACACCTGCCCTTGACCCTGTAGGTACGGGGTGGGGGGCTGGGGACTGGCTCTGCCCTGTGGGAGTTCACTTCAGGGTCCCCAGAGTTCAGCCGGGGCTGCCTGTCACCGATGCAGGAGAGAGTGGCACTTCAGATCAGAGTCAGTTTTGCTAATCACTCTACTCCCTCTTCTGGATTTTCGTTTTCTTTCTTCTTTTTCTTTTTTTAAGAGGATTTCTACTCTGCGACTCTTGCCACGTCTCCCCCCCTGCCCAAAGCCAGCTGGGACTGGGGAAGGCCCCCCAGGCCACCTCCCAGTGTTCCCTGGAGCGTGAGCTAGAGGCCTGTTGGCTTGTGAAATGAGCCCTCCTGCCACACCCGGCCTCTTCCAGGGGCTCAGCCCTTCACCGTGCCCCTTCCCAGATACCAGCGCCCCCACCTGGGCGCCCTGCGCCCTGCCCTGACTTCCCACCCCGCTGGCTTCCAGAGACCAACCGAGACCAGTGTTAGCTGAGTGCCCGCCTGCGGCAGCCCAGCTCTGCTGGGTGGTGGGGTTTGTGACCTTGGCTTTAGCGCATGACAGGTGGGCCCTCCAGGCAGGACCGGCGCCCCGGTCTGTTTGCACATGCCCCTTCTACTGTACTGTACATAGATATTTTGAGATTTATTTTTAAATAAATATCCAACTTGCCATGTGTTTCAAAGTGGTTACCAGGTTAATTATGTAGCTATTTATAAAGATGTCCTGGGTTCAGTCTTCCAAAGGAGGGCCTCGCGCCCTTCCCGGCGGCCTCGCCAGCCGCAGCCCCCTGCTGAGCGGATGGTGGGGGCGGAGTAGGCGCAGAGCCGAGGCCCCCCGGGCTGGTGGAGAGCCACCATCTCCGACAGGAAGTCTCTACACACCTACCTCCAGTGTGCACTTTGGGGGTCGGGTGCGGCCCCGGCGGGCCCTGTGGACGGCGAGCGCCCGGCGCTGCGACTCACTCCAGACCTTCCCCGGTGTTGAGCGGGGCGGGTGCCCCGAACTGCCTCAGTCTTGTTCCCGAAAGAGCTTTGGGATTCCCGGGGCCCACCCTCCGTCTCAGTTCTCTTGTCACCTGCTTCCAGGACTCCTTGGGACTTCCGCCATCTCCTTGCACTAGAAGCGGGTGGGTGCCGGCAGACCTCGCGAGACCGCTGGGCCTCGGCCGGACTGCCCGGGCCGCCTGGGCTCTCATCCACCGCCGAGTCCCCGCGCGGCGCCAGAGCGGGGCGGGCGCTGGAAATAAAACTGCTTCCTTGTGAATTAATCTCTTCTAGCCATAAGTGTTTGTTGCGTCCAGGGTGTCGAGGGACTCGCCGCGTGGCTCGGCCCTCGGGCGGACAGAAGCCGGCCTGGACGCTGAGGCCACTGTGAATCTGCTGACGCCCTCCCCACCCCGCTGGGTGGTTTTAAGGTTTTCCAGCGCCTCTGCTGCTCTTTCATACACCTGGCAGGTGGCACGTAGACACTGCGTGCGTGAAGCCGAATGTCGACTGGCGTGATGACCAAGACCAGCTCCTTCCGGCGTCAGGCTCCGGCGTGGCCCTCGGCGTGACCGCGGCAGCCTGCCTGGCCCGCGCCTGCACGAGTGCTCGTCCTCGCTGTCCGCGTCTAGGTCGCTCTAGCACTACAGAAACGAACCTTCCAACCAGGCGCGATGCCACGTAACTGCTGAGGCGAGCAGAAGCCGGCCAGGCGGGCAGGGCGGCGGCGTGGCGCCCCTCAGCGTGTTGTCCACCGTGTGAGGTTGAGGTCCTGTGTATGCTGATTTAAATTTGCAGATGGTTTTGCATTTGATTTGTACTAAGAGTTGACATGTTGAGAGATGATCTAAAAAAATAAAGTGTCTTCCATTGTTACATGAATCGTGTGGGGTTCTATGTCCCCTCTCCCCACGGCTTTGAACCTCGGGTTGCAGGGCACGGGGGGCGCAGGGGACGTTTGCTCGAGCTCCGGCTCAGTTCTTGTGTTTTTGTTTCTGTTTTTGTTTTGAGGCCAGGTCTCACTATTTTTGCCCATGGAACCGCATGCTCTCGTTGCCCGGGGTACCACGAACTCAAGCAATCCCCAGCTTCAGCTTCCCAGGTAGCTGGGATTACAGGCACGCGCCACCACGCCCAGCTATTTTTTTGCAACTAGGTCTCGCTACTATGCCCCTGGCAGGACTCAAACCTCAATCCTTGGCCCCGGCCGTGGCTTCCTAGGCTGTCGCTTACAGGCATGAGCCACCATGCCCTGCTGTTTTTATCTTAAGGAGATGGTGGTGAGCATCATTTTTGTTAGAATAAGTAGGATTTTTACTTTTGTTGCAGTTTTTTCTTTTTTTTTTTTTGAGACTAGGTCTCGCTATTTTTGCCCATGAGACCTCAGGCTCTCGTTGCACAGCATACCACAGACTCAAGCAATTCCCAGCCTCAGCTTCCCAGGTAGCCGGGATTACAGGCCCACACCACCACACCCAGCTATTTTTTTGGAACTAGGTCTCGCTACAGGCCCCAGGCGGGACTCGAACCGCGATCCCTAGCCCTGGCTGCTTCATAGGCTTACAGGCACGAGCCACCGTGCCCAGCTGTTGCAGTTTCTTAAATAAGTTTAGGGCTTTAGTTATACATTGTATTTTACTTTTAAACATCAAACAATACTGGGAAAACTCTAAAATTGCATTTAGTATTTTAAATTGTCGTTGGCATTTGTGTAATTTCATCTAATGAAGTATTTGCGACCTGGTCAAAAAGCCGCACACTGAGGGACATTATGAAAGCCCTCGCTCCACTTTCACTGTTTTCGGTCCCTGCAGCGCCTTCAGAGGAAGCCAGTTCAGTGCCAGTTTGTCTCAGCAGAGGGAGTGGGCGTCAGGCCCGGAGCCTTCGGCAGAACCTTTGCTGAGTTTCCAGTTACTGCTATTTAGGGCAGGCCGGCAGTAGCGCCTCCCTTTACAGCACCATAAGAATTACTTTACAAATCAATGGAAGGTGTCTTTTAAAATGAGAGCTGACTTCAAAGCAAAATGAGGCTGACTGGGAGGGGTGGCCGGGCCTTCCTGGTTGGCGGAGGCCCCGTGCCTGTGCTGCTGACCCTGGCTAGGGTGGTCCCACCGAGGGGGCCTGGCTCTCAGGGAAGACACCACAGCACAAGGGTCTCAGAGCGCCAGCTGCCAAATCACCAGGCCTTGGCCAGACCAAGGCCCAGTGCGGGACCTGCCGTCGACAACACCAGAAACAGCACCGGATCCTGGGCGCCTGGAGCAGCCGCTCCCAGAGATGCAGCCCCAGCCTGGGAGAGCCAAGGAGCGAGACGTCCCCTCAGCACCCGCATCCGCGGGGGAGCTGAGACATGGAGCAGATTGCTCCCTCCGTGTGGGTATGCAAACAACAAGCATCTTTGCACCTCGGCAGGCCCCCCGGCTGTGCGTTAGCTCTGCGCCAGCCCTGGCCCCCGGTCTGTGGCATCCCACACACCTGGTCCCTGTCAGGGATGAGAGCTGTGGCGGACATGCCCAGTCTTCCTCCCTCACTAAGTAACAAGCCCTGACTTCAGCCCATCCGTTTGCCGGCCATTCAGAGTTCCCTTTACCATCCTCTCACGCACCCAGCTCCCTGGGATGGCAATGTGCTTTGTGTGGCTTCTAAGACCTGTCCTTCAAGGGAGGGAGTTCCTACCCCACCCTCCTTCCTGACTCTGCCTGCTGGCACGGAGTGGACCCCGAAGGGGCTGAGTCCCCAATGCTGCCGTCACCCCCAACCTGCCCCCCCAGCTCCAGAGAGAGCAGCCAGGAGGCAAACTGAAGCTCTGCCTTTTCCGCTCACTTTCTTGCAAAAACCTCATTTGCAAAAAAGTGAGCCTAGTATCGTGAGCTTCACGCCTGCGGAGCGCACCAACCTGAGGCCGACCCGACCCCTCTGCCTGCCATCCACAACATCACGCCTGCAGTCCCCTGAAGCCAAGTCCAGGCATCAGTTTCACTGGTGACGATTTCAGTGTCTGTATTTCTGTCTATAAATGCTTTTTTTTTTTTTTTTTTTTTTTTTTT
>PVHY01022913.1:0-21703 GCA_004024945.1 Uropsilus gracilis | reverse complement strand
AAAATAAACACACACACACACACACACACACACACACACACACACACACACACACAAAGAAAGGCAGTAATGTAAAGTAAAAACTGGATGATGCTAGATTTGGGGATGGGGGTGCCAAGTGCCACTGGTGGCCATATATACAACAGTCACAGTCTGGAACTGCAGAGTCAAATCAGGTTAAATATAGATTTTTATGATCTTATCAGTTTAATTCATGAGATGTTTACAACACTTACATTTACTGGAATGATACTCTGGAATCTGTTTCCCATCATGATCAGTCCACGGAGAGGGTACAATGACATCCTTAGTGAAGAACTAGGAAAATTAAAATCATACAGTTAGGCATAACTGTATGATTGTGCCTGTATGTGCTTTTTCAAATAGCCATCAATGTACATTTTATAGTCAATATTTAAAAATTTACCGCTTAAAAGCACCAGTGGCTAATGGTTTTGAAATGGAAAAAGTTTAAAGTATATATGGAGCGAAATCTTAGTACTTCAAGTCAACCACTTACATTTGAAACTTCCAAATTAAGCTAAGGGTAATAATTTATAAACATTTTTAATTTATCTCCCACTCCACTATTTTTTCTGGTGGTGGGGGGAAACTAACAAAAGGGAGGTTGAAGAGAAAAAAAGAAATGGAGATAGACATTTATAGGTAAGTGAACATAAATGACGTGCAGGAACTGGATTATACTGGCTTTCTAGATTGAATTGTTAAAATTTCAGGAATTTCATGTGTCAGCTATTCAATAAAGTCAATATTAAAGATGAAAGTACATAAACTTACAATAAAATAAATATTAAAAATGAAGATAATACATATCAAAGTTATCACTTGCTAATTCATTTTTATAAGGTCTTGAGGCTAGCTATGTCTTTTCTGCTAATGTGGAGGCACATAATGCAGGCATATAACGGTGTATAACTGCTTCTTCTCCCACTCAGTGATGTCACATGAGTGGCTTGAAGATGTCATAGTTGGAGTTGTTATACTATTGGACCGAAGCAATCAATGAAACCACGCTCTTCCTATAACCAGAGCGCCCATGATTAAACATTTACATGCACACCAGAGGAAGCCTACCAATCACAGCATTTGGATATATGTCTTCTGTTATTCCAGATATAAAACTAAGTCTAATATAGTGCTTTCCCCTTCCCTATGTTTTGGGGAGCAACATAAAACATTTAATTTATATTTCGCTATATACGTAACAAAGAACTAATTTCCCTAACTAACCTAAGAATACATGAGGAGAGATGTGTAAAAAGGAGGTGGGTGGGGGAGGCACTGATTATAATAGACAATTCGTAAAATAAAAGAAAAACAAAGGCTTCATTGATTTATGAAGCAACACATACATTCATTGAGAAATACAAATCCAAATAAAGATGTGAAAATTTTAAATTAAGAGTAGAACAAAGTATGAAGCTTGATAATAACCAGCATTGTAGATATACAAGACAGACAGTACTTTAATGTAGTGAAAATGGATACAACCTTCTGGAAGGACAATATGGCAAAATCTACTAGAACTGAAAATTCACATTTCTGACTTAGCAAGTTCAGTTCAAGTACACAGAGGTATGTTAGAAGTATTGTTGCTCATTGCAACATCATTTGTGATCAAAAATATGAAAACAACCTAATCACCTATCAATAGGGGGGTAGTTTAGGTTATGGCTCATTCATAAAAGACTATGTTTTTAGTAAAGACTATAAGAATCAGTATGTGTTAATTATGAAAAGACATCTAAGAAAAATTATCAGTAAAAAAAGCAAGATGCAAAACATAGTAATAATCCATGCCTGAGATTTATATAATATTTTAAAATTAATCTAAAATATTTTAAGGCTAGATACTATTATAAAATTAATCTAAAAATATACACAAGAAGTGTTTACGGTAGATACTTTATATATTTTTTACAGTTAGAATTTTGGGAGTTTATAACCTTGTACGTACATCTATTCTATTTTCAAGTATGTAATATACATGATAAAATGGAAATTACTTCTAACATATTAATTCTAGTCTTCACTCTCACTTCATTTTATTTAGGTTTACCTGCTGAATTTCCCTTTAAAATTTAAAGATTTCAAAGAGAAAACAAATTTTCTAAACTGTTGGGAAATGAGAACAAGCCTGAGAATTTCACCCAAGGAGGAATTAAATGAATAATAATGCTTTTTTCTGAAGTCAATAGATAGACTAAGAAATAGGTAACAATTGGCAAGAGTAGCAGGAGTAAAACACATGAAACTGTTTTCTAACAGAAAGGTTTGATCAGAAATACAAAAGAGTAATAATACACTAGAAAAATAAACATGATGGGCCAACTTGTCACCTGATCTCTGAACACCTTACCTCTGTAGGAGATATAAGGAATAGAGGTGG
Source organism: Uropsilus gracilis (assembly GCA_004024945.1). Lineage (NCBI taxonomy): Eukaryota > Metazoa > Chordata > Mammalia > Eulipotyphla > Talpidae > Uropsilus > Uropsilus gracilis. The sequence continues at coordinate 19,293 of PVHY01022913.1, read as the reverse complement.
GTCGAAGGGAGTTTGGGAGAATTAAAGCAAAATTAAGACATGCTGCCATGACACACCCCCGTAATGGGGGGGGAGGGGAGGGACGGCTGGATGCACAGGCCAATGGGGGTGGGGGGATGAGGATGATACCCGCAGGGGTGGTGACCGGTGTGGTGATATGCGGCAGGCGGATCTGTAGGGGTCACGCCCTCTGGTCTTCTCCAAATCCAGTCAATCCTCACCAGAAACAACAAAATCACTAATTCAGCAGCTGATACACATGAAGATGGAGGTGAGGAGAAAGAAGTAAAGACCAGCACAAACGAACAAACATATCAGATCCATGGGACACAGGACTGTGATGCTAACTATAGAGACAAACTGTCTCAGAAATACAACCAAGGTTTCCACAAATGGGTAAAGCATCTCCGGTTCAGAGATGCCTTCAGTGCAAGTTAAGCACCCTTCCATTTCATGTGGAGAGGAAGGTCACATAGGTGGGTAGCGGCCCCACTATAAACAGGACCAACCATCCATCAGTGCCTATCCCAGTTAAGAAACTTTTTACACAAACATCGGCTGGGAGAAACACTCCTAATGCCAGAGACTGAACTACAAAGCAACTGGATTTGAGCAGACGACCAGTAAGAAGAAGGATGCACTGAAAGGATTCAAACATTGCTGAACTGGCTATTTGTAACAAAGATATACCTGGGAAACTAAGCCCAGGCTGCTGTGTCCCAGGAAAACACATCTATGCCTGGCAAAAGAACGCTGCTCCAGGAAAGTAGAGGAAGAATCTAATGGACTAAAAATTGACCAGTAACTGACAGTGAAAGAAGAGATGGAGTGACCAGCGGGGAAGGGGACAGGGGAAGGGGAAGAACAACCCCCCAAAAATAATAAAATTTAAAAAAAATCTATTACTGATAAGTAAAAGACTATCACATCCTAAAAGAAATGCTGCCATGACATAATGATTGAGAAAATAACTAGAAAGATAATCTTTACATTCTAAGAGAAGTTGAGTAAACAAGCTAAAAGCGAAAAACTTATTTCATTATTTTACTTTAAAAACAGTCTACCGGTACTTTTTCTATTTGGCATTAAATGGACATATTATTTCATGAGTCATAGTTACATGCCTTAGTAACCCAAAGAATTAACCACCACAAAAGATAAAACCGCTGTTCATATCAGTTCTGAAAATGCTCAACTTCCTCTGTATAAACTCAAGGTGAAAAAGAGGTGTGTACTGATCCATCCTCTAGGGGTACAAAGAAGACACTGTACTAGCCCTGAGAATGAATAGATGAGAAAAGCACAATCTTAGCTAGAAAAGAATTCAAACTGGGAAGCAAAGTGCTAAACCAAAGATCATTTTATAGTATGTAAAGCTCTGAAGAGCTGAAAACAGTGACCTTAAAGGGGACCCAACGGGATGTTTAATACAGGGAGGCAGGCAGGTCAATGGGCAGTTGGAACAGCAAGGGATTTATAGGATGTCTTTCCAAAAGAGGTGACAAGCATGCAGAATTAACGCTTAATTGGCTTAATGATCAGTAACAGTTTTAAGTTACCTCTTCAATGGCTTTCTGTCTTTTGTCTTCCACATCTTTATCTATTCTACACAGAGATAAAGAAAAATAACCATGCCATTACTTCAGCAGATTGAACATTTAAAATAACCTTTCAAACAAATAATCTCATTCTGTTGAAACTGGAAAATGTTAAATAATTTTAAAAGAAAAATTGGTATCTTACCACATTTAATAAAGGATAAAATTTAGATGTTTACTATTTTGCTGTTAGGCTTAGCTCCATCTTTTCCAATCAGTTTAAATGGAATAATATGTTCCTTTAAAAAGCTTATATTACTATGTTAATATTAAAAACATCAAGTGATTAAATAAACTTTATTATTTAATCACACCAAATAAGCATTTCATTTCACAGAAATAAAAAATTCTTCAATTCTTTCTCTTTAATTATAGTAAATTTAATGTAAGTGTAATTTCAGAATCAACTCTTACTGAAATAAAAGAGAACTATCACCTGTACAGTTCTGAATAGAGAAAATTATTAATTGTGAAATAAAATATCAACAACATAGATTTCTAGCCAAATGAAATTTTTTCATTTTGATATAATTTGCAATTACAGCAACCCAAATTCACTAGCAGTAAAGTTTAATGTAAAATGTTGGGTCCCAAGCATAAGGCACATAGTTGCTAAAGACTTAGCAGTTAGCCTTGTTAGGACCACTTTTTAATATTTACTTTCCATCAATAATTTGCTAAGACTTTAAAAAAAATTTTAACTTTTTGCTCAAATTTTCCTATATATGATATATACACATAAATATCATAAGATATATATGATATATTTTATATTATATTACACATATTGTATATATCATATATATTTATATTATTAATATACACATATATATCATATAGTATATATTATATATTATAATATATATTACTTAGTATACACATAGTATATATTATATTTTATAATATATAATGTATAACATATAAAATATTCTAAATTCATATATAAATAAGTTTATAACTATAAATATAAAAATATAAGTATAAAAGATATATAACAAAAATATATAATATACAGTGTATATATAAATATAAATAGATATACATATGTATTTAGCACATATATATTATACATAACATGCATATGTGTGCAGTTTCACAAAATCAATCATAGGAATGTGTATGCTTTAGTAATTAAAATCAAGTGGATTTTTTAAGCAAGGGAATTATGAGAAAACATTCTTTATGGAAAATGATAATTCATATATCTCAGCATGACCAGCCATTTTAAGGAAAATAAATTAGTTCTCTTCATCTTACTACTGTCATAACCAGGTCAAAATGATAGTGCGTAGTAACAGCGGTACATAACATTACTAAATGCTGAACTAGCATTGTACTATTCAGAAACCGCTGCTTCATCAGAGGGTCCCTAAGAACTTGGAGTAGTCAGGTGATTGCTATAAGTAATTAACATCAATTCAGCAAATACTGTAGAGCCACATCATATTTAGGGCAGGTATTCTGACCAGTAATTTATAGAACACTGGCATGATGCATACAGGCTGCCAGCATGTCCTGTAACAGATCTTTAGGGGTAGCTAAGAGTGCTTCAGGATGGTTCATCTGGATGGACAGACTCATTTATTTATACAGGTATGTCTCTTGATCATCTTTTTTGGTATATAGCAGGGCATGAGAAGGTCAGATGCACAGAGATAGGAAACTTGGATTAGACAGCGACACAGAAAGCCATTGCTTGTTTATAAGAATTAATCAAGGTGTTTGGTTATGAATGTATTCACTTTTCTTGATAGAAATAATAAATTCTACTAAGTTGGTAAATTGCTAAATTAGTAAGTTAATTAAAATGAGGGCCTTTTCCTATACTTTCCCATCTCTGTATAGCATATCAAATATGTGTCAAAATATACCAATGTCAAAATATACCAATAGTCTTTTCATAAAGTTAACCAGACAATACAGCACTTACTAATAACTATAGAAGTGCTACATCACAACTTTGGTTAATTGTACTAGTAATTCTAAAAGAATAATAGCCTACACTTTTTCAGTGTTTTTCATAGTACTTAATATTTATATCTTGATAGATAACAGTATCCACATATATCCACGGTTGGATATATCGAAGAGATGAGACAAAATAAAAACACACAATGTTTACATGAAACATAAAATTAGTACCATTTGTGACTCATTTGCTTTTAGATATTATTTTTCACTTTTTCTTTTCAAGGTATTATTTAGATTTAAGTCAAGATCTTTTTACATTCTATTCCCATTCTAATCTTTCTCTATAATAATTTGGACAGCTATTAGATAATAGTGAATAACCAAATATCAATTTATTCAGCCAAGAGAGAAAGGGATAGAAAAGTTAGAAATATATTTGCAAGAGTGTCTCAACATGTGTATATCTTCGTGTGACTAAATTGGAAAGACAAAGGGAAAGCTGTTTTCCCTTTATTTTGAAGCGAAAACACATTTATTTCAGGACCAAATATAAAAAGCTAATCATAAAAATATTCAAGTTTCTCAAATATAAAAGGTATTAGAATAAAACTGACATACTTGAGAGTCCCTCAAACTATTAGCAGATACTACTACCTGCAACTAGATGTGTTCTGCCACTATTAGTGCAAATTCTCACTACTAGGCACAATTAAGCAGTTCAAGTCTGAAACACACTAGTGCTTGGAAACCTACCAGGTACATCAACAAATAAGTTAAGATTGCTCTGAACTATGATGAATTCAAGACAATGCAATTCAGATCCCTCAAGGGTCCCTGTCAAAGTAGGATATCTACTTTTTGCGATGCAGTCCTTTTTGTCTTAATCTGAAAAGGGGAGATAGATGGCAATTACCAGCATTTTGCTTTACCCTATATCACCAAAACCCAACAAAACCCACCAAAAGCAAACAAAAAGTCCAAAAATGAAAATTTAGTAGTGAAGCCAAAATCACGTAAGATAGGTACAAATTTCAAAATATCTTTCCCTCTGCCAAATGCTGGGGAGGCAAGAGTTATCCCAGATTTAGAAGGGTTAGGAAGGGAGTCTTTCTGCTTCTGTTTCTTTGAATTTACTCTGCATTTAGATAGAACAAATCTGTATCAAAACTGTTCCTTCTGATAGCTTTACTTATGAAAGTATTCAACTTTTGGAATTTCCTACCGCTTTTCACTTGATAATATATTATTACACTTATGTGCAAGAAAGGAAAACTTACCGAGAACTACTTAAGTATAAAGCTTGACGATGAATATCTTCTGGGTCTATTTCTACAGGATTTATTACAGCTAGCTGATCAATAGACCATCTAAATTCCCCTGGAGTCTTAAAAGAAAAAAGAAAAAGAAAAGTGAAATTATTTCACAAAAGAAAGTGAAATTATGAGTAAAAACAAAAAATTTTCATAAAAATACAATCAATATGAGCTTCAAAAGCAATGTGAATGGTTATAATATAAAACATTTAAAGTTCATATTTAAAATTTTCATTTTATTACTAAATTAAATGGGAAATGGTAGCCAAGTCATATCATATTAATTGAATTGACTGTCTTTCTTAAAATAGTAAAATCTTCCATGAAGGTGAGTTTAAAAATCACGTAACAGAAAAGTCACAGTAAAGTAATGATGATATAAACACTGCACAATTCACACTTGTAACTATACAACATGCCTACGTAAAAGTAAACTCTCCTAAGAGTTATCAAAGCTCAGAGAATACACTGAAATTAAACAGCCCTAACTACAAAGTGTCTGCAAAAACTCATAAAGGAGTGATCCTTAAACTAATTGTGAATGATAACTGGTACTTCATTTCTATATTCATCTATCTATCTAAATTAAAAGCTTTATCCAAATGCTAATCTGTAATTCAGAACTTAAGTTTTCACAGACGCAGATATAAAGACCCAAGATATGTCATACATTCCAGACCTGAGTTTTAAGCTTCAGACATTCTATTGTCTATTTTCATTAATACTAACATAACTAAAATTTAGTGAGTCAATGAAAAGTGGCCTGATTAGTGACTCAATGTAAATGTTTAACTGCAAACTTTCCTTGAGTCCATACCAGTTTGATTAGGCTCAAGCTGAAGTGAAAATGAGTATAAACAGTCACTCAGTTTGTTTTTCTAGATAACTTACTAGGTTAAAAGTTCAGACTTCAAATTGTTCTCCAATGTAGTGAAGAGTAAGAATAAACTGCAATGATCAGGTCTTCCCTAATCTCCTACAGCACTTCCCATTCCATATCAACCTTATGCTTAACCACTAATCATTGCACACAGTATACTTTTTGAAGTTGCTGGTTTAGCTGTTTATAAGACTAGAAGTTGACTTTTTAAAATATCTGAAAAAAAACAGCCTGTAAATTAACAATGTTTGATAAAACCCTAAAGAATATTAGCATGTGAGATGTGAAGATTGCATGAAGTTTAAAATTCATTGTCCATAAATAAAGCTTTATAGGGACACATCCATACTACTGTATATATACTGCCTATAGCTGCTTTTGTGATACAAGGCAGAGGAGAGTGGTTATAACAGTGACCTGATGCCAGAGGAACAGCAAAGCCTGTATTTACATCTGGACCTTGATAGAAAAAGCCTGCTGAGCCCTGCAGTAGCATAGCCAGTACTTGAGAGTCAATGTCTAACTAGCCTGACTTGCTCATGGTGTACCTTTATGTCTCCAGGTATTCATTAGCACTCAGCCCATACATAACAATATTCAAATATCTGCTGAATAAACAAAATTAGAAAACTCAATTTCATCTCTATGGCAATCATAGTACAATATTTAGCTATACTGGCAGAGGTAGAAACTAACATGTTATCTGCTGAATTAAAAGAAAAAGAGAAATGCTAACGTATTTTTAGCCAACCACTACAGTCATTATAGTGAATTTCATAACTAAAAATGCACATTCTATATATGTGCCATGATAAAGTTCTCCCTTACCTTGTACAGAAAGACTTTTAAAATAATTTGTAAACATCAGTCAATGATAACTTACTGGTATTTTCGTTGACTTAAAAACAGAGGGACTGGAGAGAGTTTGTTCATGGAGATTACAATAATCACCAGGACTTTCAAAAGGATTTAAAACGGGAATCCTTCCTGGAGTTTCTGGTGTTATTTGCATTTTTGATTCCTTGACATCTCCCATAGCACAGCGAGAAAACTAAAAAGAAATCAGAAAAACATATAACAAATATATAAAGATCCACACATCGGCTGACAATTAAGATGTATTCAACATATATTTCACAAAAATAACTCAAAGCCTAATACCCTTGGGATTAATTTACAAAAAAACATAATACATTTTCTCATGCGATACTTGAAATAAGCTTGAAAGCTGGAGATTATTTTGCTGAAAAATTAACAAACTCAGAGGCTTTAAATGGCTTGCAAGTAGCAATATATCAAATATGAATGAGCTCAGATCGACTTGTTGGCAGTTATATGTTAAATAGGAACAAAACACCTTCAACAAAAGAACTTAGACTAAGAGTTTTGTGTTCATTATCTTAAGTCTCTATAAACAATTGAACATCCTTCGGATACCCCAGAAACTCCCTATGACATAACAGTTAGTAAATGTACTTATTTATAGAGTCGAGGAAGCTTGTGCATGCGTGCCTTTCGTGCACATCAGCTTCCTAGGAGCAGCTGGACTGATCAGGGCCAGGAAATTAACCGCTTCTAGTTGCTTCTCTTTAAACCTTCCCTTTTCGCTAAGATCCCCAGGATATAAAGTGAGATCGCATTACTTTCAACCAAAGAGGGCTGTAGCTAGAGACAAGAAAACATTTCTTGGAAAGTCGAGGTGCAGCTGGCTCCGTGGCTGTAAAGCAGTCGACGACATCCACGCCAGTGTCACTCCCTACCCCACGCGACCACACTTTATAGCGCCCCACACTCAGGCACCTACTGGCTTGCAGCTCCCATTCATCCCGAAGCCAGGGGCTAGGGGGACCCAGAGGAGGGAAAGGGAAGCTTTCCGATTCGAGACAAGAGAAAGGCCAGGGAGTACAAAGAACGTACCTAGTGGTATATATAAAGAGGAAGCCCCAACAGAGACCTCCAGGGTGCTCCCAAATGGACAGAGCAGCTCCCACGACAGGCACAGACTCTTTAACTCCTTGCTTCCGCGCTGTTCCGGGCCAACCAGGGCTCGGGGCAGGGAGCAGATTGGCCAATCGCCTCGCACCGCTGTCCGCGAACCAGCCAATGGCACTGGGGCCGCGTAGGCGATTCGAATGGCAACTCCTCGCTGTACATTCCGCGCAGAGTAACGAGGCTCCAAATTCAAATCAACGCAGCCTCACGCCGGCGACGAGCGCGAGGGGCGGAGCCTGCCCGGCGTGACCGGGGGACGCGCGGAGGGATTGCCCAGGAGACGGAGGCGGGCGCTCCAGTTCCGGGTCAGGCCCTTCTTCCGCCGAGCCGGCCACCACCATGGCGAGTAGTGGCGGCGCCGGTGCAGCAGCGGCGGCGGCCAATCTGAACGCGGTGAGGGAGACCATGGACGGTGAGTGCCCGTTTCGTCCCTCTACCTTGCCTTCGTTTCCCACGTTCAAGGCCCCGAGGTGGGGGTGAGCCGGAAAGGACTTCAGGTCTCTCTCCGGCTCCAAACTGCGGCTTGGAAGCGCCTCTCTAGGGACCGGCCAGGGCCGCGGGCTTGATGGGCGCATCCTTTGAGAGTTGTCTCTTCGCTTCTGCGTAGTTTGTCGCGCGCACGACGTTCCGGCCCGCACGTCAGCCCTGCGCGCCCAGTCCCGCGCGCTCCGGACCCGCGCCCTGCCCGCGCGCCCCGCCCCGGTTCCCGCGTGCCGTGCCCCCTCCACGGACGGCGGTGCGCGCGGCGCCCGCTCAGCCCATCGGCTTCTGGCCCGGCACGGCCTTTCTTGCCCTGTGCGGAGCGCCCCTCCTCAGGCCTGAGCCGGGAGCTAACCCTTCGGAAGCCCTCGAAACTGCACATCTCCCAAACTCTAAACCCTACACGGGCGAAGCCCTGTACTTGTGGTCCCCGCGGTGTTCTTTGTCTCTTGCACGTAAGTACGCAGGTTTTAATGTCCGGCAAATGAACTGATCAGAATTGCTCGAATTTCGTATTGGAGCAGGTGACGCCTGTGTCTTGGGGCTCTAGGTATATATTTCCTCTTTTCAGACTCCCTGAGGCACGGGGTCGTAACAGAAGTCCAAGTAAGTATTGAAATGAATCTCAGCCTTCTAACGCAAGCTCTGCCACCTTATGCTCCTGATGAGCTTGGACACCTATTTAAACATATTTGAGGCTTTGGTTTGTTTTGTTTTGTTTTGGTTAATTCGCCTCCCCTGTAATATGAGATCATTGACAAGGTGGGTGTGAATATTTAAAGACATCAAAACGATTAATTAAAGATTGTATGTGTTCCATCAGATGTCACCCAACTTAGACTCCTTTCTTTGTCCCTCTCCAGCTCTGTATCTACCTTTATGTTTAGTCTTTAGCTCCACCTTCCCAGTCTTCTCCATTCCTGACACAGTCTCTCCATGTAGAGGTTTTGATAAAGCTTCTGGCGTTTTATACTTTGACTCCTTTTTCCTCTTCAAAGAATTCTTTAATTTTAGCGCTTTTTAACTTGTTAGCCACTATTTTGCTCTGTATCTGGAAAGAATTTTTTCCCTAACAGATACAGTCTGTTTTCTCATCCTTTTCTGTATCAGGACTTATTCCTTTGATTTAGGAACCGGATTTATGTAGCTAGGAATTTATATGTTTGTAACATTGTTTTGTATCTTGGAAGCCTGTGTATCTTTTGGACTGAATGGAGAGCATAAGGGCTCACTTGATCCAGTTTCTGTTGATATTAGCACTGAGTGGTACTTTACTGATAAAAGCATAGGATCCCATTAGACACAAAACTTTTGTTTTATCTCTGGTGTACAAATGAGAGCTGATAGTTTGTACTTAGGTACATCATCAGTATTTTTACTAACAGATCTCTGTGTAAAAACGTGGAAAAGTACAGAAAATTCACAGATATCCATAAATACTGGAAGAGCGTTATGTGTGGATTAGAGAACACTGCTCCTCTACACTCAGTTTACCCACAAACCAGATAATAAAAAGATCCCAGATTGGTAGTGGCTATACATTAATTAACTGTGGCAGTTAGATATTTTCATGGCCCTTAAAACCCTAAAACTTAACAGAAAATCTTTCCTATCATGCCATAAACTTGGGGTCTTGAGGTCCAAGATAGTCACCTAGAAAGTGAAGTTGAATTATTGCAAAGTTAATAAGTGAATTTTTCCTTGCTGTCTGAAAGGGATGAGGCACAAAGGTAAACCTAGTGACACATTGCAAATAATTGGCCATAAACTTAATTGAAAGAAGAGTCTTGCCAGCAGTTATTTTATAATCCCACTTCCTTCCCAGAAATAAAACTTTACCTTGCCTAAGGAATTGTTTGACCTCCTCAAAAACCATCACTATTTGAAATTCTGTTAATGTGGGTTAAAGTAGCATTTCACCATATTTAAATCTATCCATGAAAACCAAATCTAAGTGACTACCCTTAAGATCTAGTCTAAGATCTAGTCTATTTCTCTTCATTCTCTTAATCCCTCTCTCCCATCAGTATTGATCATTTAGTAGTGATTTAGTCTTTTAATGAATGTCAGTAATTTGCAAAGATTGTAGAATTTAGCTATGAGCAATCTTAGTTTTTTTTGTGGAATGAAAGAATTTTGATAAAGATTCTTCAGACAAGGGAGGAAATAGGTGGACTTGGTCATTTATCTGTGCAGCTCACTCAGAAACTAACCTTATTGGTCCTCTGATTTAATACAAGACTCCACGTAAGATCTTCTGCTGTTATTCTCAGCTCCTCAGTGTTCTTTTTCTACATTCCCTCTTTAAAAATCATCAAGTCTTTTTGATTAGCGTGCTCTAACATAAGTTATCTCTTTTGCTTTGCAGTATTTAAAAAATTTAGATGCTCTTTACTGATAGTCTCATACTTTAATTTTTATTATAGCCTAAAATTTTCTTCATGAATGTAATTATAATTTTACACTAGTTATGTTTTTGACAGTTATAGCAGGAGGAGCTTTTTTCTTACTAGAGGCTTCGGTGTAGTACTGCTTTATAATGTAGTAAGCTAGAAAAAGGAGTTAAGAGAGTTCCACAATATGCAAGGCAGTTTCAGCAGAACCAACATATATAGTCCATAAATTTGTTCATATGAGAAAGCAATCTGGGTGTCAGTCTTGCTTTCTTCACCTCCCTTACCTCCTGTTCTTCACTGAGCCTTTTCAAATGCATGTTCATTTCAGATTTGATTAATTACATTGCCTGAGCATTTCACATTTATGAATTTATCAAGTTCATGTACAAGCTGCTTTCTTAGCTCCCAGTCCTTGCCCTTTTTCTTGCTTCTGCTTTAGTCAAGTTGATTTCTATCCACTCAAGAATCTAAGTTTAGTTACTACTTGAGAAAAGTCTTCCTCAGCAATAGTTCCTAGATAGCCAGGTGAAAATGCCCTTTTTATTTCAGAACTATGCTGTTTTTTTTCTGTTGTTTAATAACTGAAGTCAGTTATTATTTTAATATCTGTCTCTTCTAAACTGCAGTGTTCATGAAGAATAAGACCCTGTTTGTCTTGTTCACAACTGTATTTTCAGTATAATAGGCACAAAATACATATAGATGCCACTTACATAGGCACTACAGAAATGCTTACTGATTGCATTTTATGAAGTTAGAAAGTGAAGAGTAACAGGGATTTAAAAGAAAGCTTAAAGGAAGAACTAGTACTGAAAGGGAACTGAAGGGTGGCATGGAATTCAAGAGAAAAAAAAAGCATATGAAACTGTTCTTGTAAGTGAAATGATTATCTTACTAGAAAACACAAGAAAATCAACATTTAAATTGTTAGAAACCTCAGTATAATTCTTTAAGGTAACTGGCTCCACAGTAAAGATAAATACCATCCAATATTATGAGCAGGAAATACTTAGGATATAAAAGTGAAATAGAATCCATGTGTAAAAGGAAAACTAAATATTAAAGAAATTGGTGATGCAAAATTAATGAAATTGATGATTAGCACTTGCTGCAGCTTTCTGCTTCAAGCATATAAAGGAAAGAAGTTGGGTGACTAACTCCCTAAATATAATAATGCCTGGAACTAATATTAGAGTACTATAGTCAGTACAAGCATGTTCAAAAGCAAGAAAGAGAAATCTCCATTGATTAGGAAGAGAGAGGTTTCCCCAGAAGAGGAGGAGCAGATGGGAGCCACAGCAGGAGATTGGGAATGAGACCTGACAAAGCATGTTGCCCTATCTGAATGAACTGTGTCATCTGCCATAGTCAGGGATTGAGACTGACTGTCCATGGGTCTTGTGGATCTGGAGCCAGGATACTTCCACAAGATGTAAACTAGAGGGCAGTTGTGGCTAATGTGAGGTAGTCTCATGTCTAGGCATGATGGGGTGCATCACCAACCCAAGACACCCAAGAAAAGTCTGGAAAATGACCTTTTGGTTAAAAACCATAAAACACCCAACATACATGAAAAGCATGAACTAACATGAAAAATGAAAACAAAGAGAAAGTAGTAGTTGTGGCTATTTCTTGTTATTGAGCATTACAATAGATTAGGCATAATTCTAAGCATGCCCTTTAATCCTTGTAATGTTCTTGTAAAATAGGTACTGTTATCCACCCCCATTGTACAGAGTGTTAAGGCACTGAGACTCTCTTCTTGCTCACTATGTAATAGCATGAGAATTTGAATGTAGGTCGTCTGGTTCTCAAAAGCGCACTTTTTGCTGCTTGCTTTGATGCTTATATTTGAAAACAAGCCTCTGAAATGAATAAGAATAGAACCTCTAGTGGATAAAGGCAGAAACAGCAATCACAAGATTAGATGTTATAAATTAGTATGGGGGAAATATCAAACTTTGGGAGTTTTAAAAGTAAATTCAACAGATAACATGAAGAAAAGTATGACCACAACTGAAAAAAGGCAAAGTATTAGTATGTTTTGAAATAACAGAATTAAAGAAATGAAAATGGGAAGGGCTGTCAGCTTCTAACAAAGATGGAATAACAAGTCTGATTTTATCTCTGACTCAAAAACCCACAGAATCCAGGCCAAAAATGCAAAACAGTGACTTTCAAGACAGTGAACATCAGGCAGCAAAGGACAGTGATCCCTGATAGCCAGGAAATAAATGAAGTGAACCTCATAGTTTCCCCAACTTATGTCCCTTCAGCATTTCCAGGACAACATATAGGATATGTGGGGGGAACCTACCACATGCAGCACCCAGTCGATCCCCCTGAGTTGAACAGGAGCTTACGAGTTTTGGGAGACCAAGGCAGCAGAGTTTGTAAGGACAGAGCAGCTGAGAGAAGATAGCTATATAGGGAGAATTCTGGAGAACTATAGAAGGTTCCCCTCAGTAGTCAGAAGTTAGCAGGTGTTGATGAGCAAAGTACCCAAGAAACTGGAAAACCATCCAGAAGGATTGGAAGGAACAATTTCCATAGGACTGAGATGAGTACCTGTTTGTACCTGTTAGAATGGAAAACTTGATAAAACATTGGGCAGAGCCCTCGGAAGGGTTTTTGCCATAGTGAGACCCAAAAAGATCACAGTTTCTAGATAACTGCATCTCATTACAAATCTTGAGAATGTGTGAAAATCTAGAAATACCCAAAACTCCACAAGGTAAAACTTGTAATATCTGGCAAAGCAGGATATTACATGGTGAGGAGAAAAATTTTGTTGCAATACAAAATTTACACAGATGTTAAAATTGGTAAATGAGGACGCTAGGACTGCTTTCCACATGTTCAGAAACTTAAGTGGAAGGATGGAAGACCTTAAAAGGTGCATTGGACTTTAAAGATAAAAGTAGTTGTCTGTGTGAAGAAGTAGGAAGATCACTTTTACCAACCTGAATACTATAAATTTTGTGGGGAGAAAAGTTAAATCCTGTCTTCCACCCAAAATCCTGGGACTCAGATTTTTAAATGTTTATGCATGGAGTGAGGTAAACTCAGGAAACTAGAAGAGAATACTGAAGTATAATCTTTTGTAGCACATGATTTTGTAAACATAGTGCCAGGAGAAAAATGATAGAGGAAAGAGTGTATAACACTGACTTAAAAATTTGTAAACACACCATGCAAAATAACCACTATAAAGCAAAGTTTAATGGAATCTATGTATCTAAATCCAGTGGCTCTGTGTTAGTGCTTGACATGTCAATACTGTAAAAGACAATACTCTGATAAAATGAAGTACTCTTAAAATGAAGTTTAATATGCTTTCAATAGTGTTATTAGAGTCAACAGACCTCTTTACTCTGTCAGTTTGTAAACATTTTTAAGCCTTAAGTATGCATATTAGTCATTGAGCAGTTCTGCTTCTAGGAATTTAGTTTAATGAAATTAAATTAGTATATACAGACACTAATCACAGTATAATCGCAATAGGGGAAATATGAGACCCACCCAAATCAAAATAGGGTGCTTAAATAATGTCATGTTTCCATAAAGTAGAATGTTTTGTGACTAATTAAATTACATAGTGAAAGCATATTAGAAAAGGAAGATGCATAGAACAATCCCGATGCATACATTTTAGATGAATATTAAGTGAATGGTAGACTATAAACCAAAATATAAAGAATACTTATTTGGAGGGAAGGTTGTAGGTTTCTATTTAAGTTGTTCCTGGAGCCAAGTAAGGACAAAACAGTATTAGATGTCAATTTACAAATCTGCTGATACCATGCAAGTTCTTTGATGCTTTGCGGTATAATATGAATTACAAACAAAAATATTAACATACGTATGTCAGGTTTTCTAAAAAAAATTTCTCTATCTTTTCAGTTCTCCTTGAGATTTCAAGAATATTGAATACTGGCTTAGATATGGAAACTCTATCTATATGTGTACGACTTTGTGAACAAGGAATTAACCCAGAAGCATTATCATCAGTTATTAAAGAACTTCGAAAGGCCACTGAAGCACTAAAGGTTAGAGAATTGTATGTTAGTTCATTTTAACTAAATATGCTTTTATTTAGAAAATGATTAATGATGAAGTTATGTGAAGGATCCTAGATAAACAACATTAAGCCAGTCTCTGTCACCATCAGGAGAAATTCTGAAGACCAGGATCTTAGGGACTTATGATCCGATTGCAAAATTTGCTGTTATCATAGACCACGTTGTCTCTTCCAGGAAGTCTCCAACTGTGTTTAGAATTTTCTGTGTGTGGGGGTAAAATTGTGTCTGCTACAAAAAAGATAAGCTCAGGTTTGATACATGTGGTTATGGACTTTTTTAGAAATAGTGTATCTGCAGGAGTAATTAAGATGAAATCCTTAATTGATTAATGATATTCTTGTAAGACAAGGGAAATTTGGACAGAGATAAAGCACATTCTGTGAAGATGTAGTCCACGGAGGAAAGTGTAACATGTCCCAACAGGTAGAATTAGGGATGATGGCATCTACTAACCAAAGAAGGCTAGGGATTGTCAGCAGCCACTGAAGGAGTGGAAGTGGTAAGCACGGTTCCTCTACCACAGTCTTCAGAAATAGCATGGCCCTGCTGACGCCTTGATTTTAGCATTCTACTTTCTAGGACTGAGAAAAAAAATTTCTGTTTTAATTCATCCAGCTTGTGGTATTTTGTTATGGAAACCCTAGAAATCTAGTACAGAATTTAGTACTGATAGTGTGATCCTGCTGTCTAAGAAATAACTAAAAAATGTGGGAGTAACTTTGGAATTTGGTAGTAGATAGAGGTTGGAAAATTTAAAGGTGCTTGATAAAGCTTTGATTGCCTTGATGAAACTTTTTGTAGAACTGGACATTAAAGAATAGTCTCAGATTGAAAAAGAGAGAGCTGCAGAGAAAGCTTCAGTTATCTTAGAGAAAGAGAGTATGTGTGCGTGTGTGTCTGTTTCTCATGACCAAATTATTACTAGAAATACAGAGAAACTTATGTTGAAGTCTCAGATGGAGATGAGGAATATAGTATTGGACATTGGAGGAAAGGCTATTCTTGCTGTAAATTGTCAGCATTTGGTTGAATTATGTCTATCCTTGGGGGAAAGATAAAACTTGTAAGTAATGAGCTTGGATATTTCTATATCCAAGGAAATTTCTAAGCAAAATGTAGAAAATTTTCTAAGAAAATGTCGAAAATTTCTAAGCAAAATGTGGCTTGATTTCTCCTTGCTGCTTCTAATAAATATTAAGAGAAATGAGAGTTGAAGAAAGAACTGGTAACAAAAGAAAACATTTGGTTTGGAAAATTTTCAGAAAATAGTGTGCTCAGGCGACAGGGCCGGGAGTGTAAGTTACCGTCAGCCTTTTGATGGAGCAGTTGGGTGTGTGACTAAGAGATTCTGCATGGTACACATGGTTTCCTTTCCAGCTAGAACTGAAAGGGACAGAGACAATACAAAAGGAAGGGACAGTGGTCAGACTTCCAGAATTCTGCACACAGGAAATTGGCTGATAGAGCTACCTGTCTGCGAACATACATTGTTTTCAAAGAAATGAAAGAATAACTGAGAGGACAAAGAGATCAAGGACTGCTAAGACTGATTAGACTGTGGTATCAACACAAACCCAGAGGACTACCTTTCTTCAGATTCAAATCCCCAACCCTTTAATTGCTGAGGTTGGGAACAGAAAAAATGTGTTTCTTCTCTCAGACATGCTGACTTAAAGTCTCAGGTGATTATGTTCATGTTTCTATAGCACTCATCAGAAAGACTGAAACTTCAAATTGGTCTTTAGAATTTGTTGAAGTCAAGTAGTTTCTCTAGCCTACCTTTGTTTACTTTGAGAAAGTTAAACTATATAAAACATGTACCTTACCCATTGCAGGTTAAGCTCCATTTATTTGAGTGCTTACTTTTTTAAATTAAGCTTTTTTGATTTTTAACTTTTGACACAAAAAGGTAAACAAAACACATTTACAGGGCAAGAAACGTGTCATAAATTGAATATCCTTACAACTCATTTCTACCACCCTTGAAGTCTCCTTGTGCTTTCCTCATTACTAACTTTAACCTTTTTCCTGCTCCCTCTTCAATAACTACTGCCCTGACTTTTACAGTGGACACACTCTGTCACTAATTAAATATGGATCTACAATACTGCTATTTAACTTTATAAAATTTTGAAGTTACAGTGCCAGCTTTGCTGGGTTCTTTCACTTCACATTATGTTTATTTAGTTCACTTATATATAGCTGTAAGGCATTTCCATTTTATTGTTATAAAAGTATACTGTGTTTATCCTTATTGTGAATGGATATTAGGTTGCTTCCATTATAAGGGTGTTAGGAATATGTTGTAGCCATAGTTGTCTGTGTCTCTTAATGCGTATGTACTTATTTTCAGATATTTAGGTATGTGTATAGCAGTAAAATTGTTAAATTTCAGATTTTGTGTAAGTTAAGTAGTTAATGCCAGATTTTCCTGAAATAGTTATATTAATTGATATCACCACAACAACATAAGAATTTCCTTTGGTCCACATCGTTGCCTATTCTCTTGCTTACTATTGCAAATCTTTATAATTTTGGTCATTCTGGTACATGTGTATAAGTTTTTCATCTGACTTATTTGCATTTTTCTGAGTACCAAATGAGAGAAAATGGATTTTTACAGGTTTGTTTCAGCATTCTCTTTTATGAGGTATCTTTTCAAGTTCTTGCTAATTTTTCTGGGTTGTCTGTCTTATTTATATTTTACTTTTTGTCACTCACCACTCTTTATACCCATTTATTTTATTTATTTATTTATTTATTTTTGATTACACACATACACACAAACAAACCTCATTATATTCCCCAGGGTTTTCCCATTACCTTGTCCCTCGTGAACCATCATCTCAATCTCTTGTGTCCATCCCTCTCCTTATTTTACCTCCTCCCCATCTCTTGCTTTATGCTTTAGTTCTGTTGATAGTTTAAAATTTTTTTTGTCCTTTTGTTTTTTTTCTATGTCCCACTTATAGGTGAGATCATCTTGTATTTCTCTTTTTCTTTATGGCTTATTTCTTACTAGCATGATTCCTTCTAGGTCTATCCATGCTATCCCTTTCTAAGATTAAAAACCACCCCTACACTACCCCTTCCTCAATTACTCTTTGCTTTAAAATATTAATTATCTCTCAAAATAGCTTATCTTCCATAAAATTTGCCAGGTCATCGCCCTGTGTTCCTATATGTACCTCCTCCTTTTGTTAATAACGTTATCTCATAGTTCATACTTCCATTTAACCCCTGGCTATAGCTAAACCATCTCTTCTCATCAGTTCATTTCTCGTACCTACGTAGCCGTCAACACTTCCTCACATCAACACTTTGCATAGTGACTGGACCAGTTTACAATCCCACCAGCAGTGTAAGTGTGTTCCTTTCTCTCCACATACACACCTGCACTTTTATTACCTGTTTTTTTGATATGAGTCATCCTTACAGGTTTAAGGTGTGTTTTTACCCCTGTAATACTTTCTTCTCCCTCTCTCCTCCCTCTTAACATCAGAAACCATGCTTCCTTTACTGTTGTCCTCTAGTTTTTATAAATATTTTGCTTGGTCAAATTGTCCTCTGGGGAAATGCTGTAATTAATGCTGCTATAAGCTGGACATTGTGGTGTGTGCACCTGTAATCCTAGCTACCTGGGAGGCTGAGGCTAGGGATCACTTCACTCTGCCGGTTCAAGACAACTCTTGGCAGCATAGCGAGACCTGGTCTCTAAAAAAAATAAAAAAATAATAATACCGCTGTAATTAGTGTAGAATAGACTTTTTTTTTTTGGTTGACAATTTCATGCCTGGTGTTTAGATACCCACAAGTGGGATTGCTTGGTGTTGTGCTATTTCCATTTTTAATTTTTTAAGATGAATCTAATTGCTTTCCAAAATGGCTCCACCAATTTACTGTCAAGAATGTAGTAGGATTCCTCTTTCTCTACAACCTTGCAAGCACTTACTGTTGAGGGTCTTTTTAGTATGTTCCATTCTTTCCCATGGAAACTTAGGCTTTTTTTTGAAATCCACTCAGTCACTCAGCCTTGTAACTGTTAGTTCAAGACATTTATATTTAAGGTGATTATCTGTAAAGAGTTGGGTGCAGAGTTGTGAGAAAGGATGAACGAGAGAGATTGACATAGTTAAAGATTGTGGGTTATTAGAAGTATGGCTGGTAGCAACTTTAAGGTCGATTACTAGGCCTTTTATAGGATCTAGGCAAGGGGGAAGAAAGGTAGCCAAGAGAATGTTTTACAACTAATTATTGAAGACTAATGGATAAGGCACAATAAAATTTGGGTTAAAACATTAGTTTTTGTGGTAACGGCAGGCAGATGACTTTACCCATACATTTGTTGGTAACTCCTAAGGAATGTTTTTTAAGGTAAACATTGGAGGAATGGAGAAGCTGCTCTTTGCTCTCCTGAGTCATTATGTTAGTACTGTTTTTAGTGTTCTGAAGCCAGATAAGATAGTGAAATGAAATTTTCCTCATTTCACAGCATGAGCCCAGTCTGGTCTCAGCTGGCAGCCTTTGACAATTATCCACACAGAAGTTCTCAGTTGTCATTTTGTTGATTATGTAGTATATCTTTACTTTTTGACATCTTTATGCTTTGCTTGGATTCCATTTCTATTATGTGTTACTTCT
>PVHY01022912.1:0-21729 GCA_004024945.1 Uropsilus gracilis | reverse complement strand
CAAGCCACGGCCCAGACTTCCTTCCGGGCGCCGGGCCCACCGTGCCTGAGCCCGAGCGGGGCAGCCGCACCACAGGCGCCTTCCTCGGACACCGGCGATCGGATCCGCCCGGTGACGGGTGCGCACTCCGAGTTCTCTACTTACGCGCCGCCAAGCTTCACAAAGGCATTCAGGATGAATTAGGAGCTGGGTGTCTTTAAAAGAATAATTGCAGCACTCTCTCGAAAGCTTTTATCTCAGTGGAAACACAAGCATCGCTCCATGCTAGCTTCACTTCCCTCAGCAGCTGGCGTGAGTTAGAGGGCAGGCGTGACCCTGCTCGGTCTGGCCTGACCCAGCATCAAAGGCCCCAGGCCTGGAACGAATCCCTCAGCTGACAGGAGCCTGCGAGAACAAGTGCCACAACAGCTCCCGTAGCAGAAGCTGGGAAAGTTCTCCTCAGACCGGTCCTATCGAACTGTGGAAGCCCGTGTCTCAGACCTGCCCACCCTGGGACCCAGGCGCTGGGACTCAGAGTACTGTGAGACGCGCGATGGTCAATCAATATACTTAGCTCCATGACTCAGGACAAACTGCAATTACCGCAAGCAACAATCTGATTCAAAACTTCTAGATTCTGGTAAGTTTGTCAAACTCTAAATTATTGTACCCGGCAGCGTAAAATCTTGATTCAAACATGTGTGTGTGTGTGTGTGTGTGTGTGTGTATAATCCAAATTTTAATACCGCTTTCTAAATGGCATGATTGAACCCCAAAAGGCAAAACTGCAGTGGCCACTTCGGGAACTGAAGGTAGGAACAGAATCACTTGTGAGGTTCCCTAAAGTAAAGGAGCAACAAGCGTTTGTTGACTCTTTTTGTTGGAATGAGAAAGTGTCCAAAAGCAACCCAAGGCCTGCAATTGCTTCCGTAAAATATTTCTTTGCTAAGACAAATAAAAAGAAAGAAAACTCTAGCTTATAGACCCCAACCACAACATGACCTAAAGAATTCATCTAGTCTTTCTCCCTCATCCAGTGCGCCTCTATTATCACCTGCTTCCCAGACTCTTCTGTTCTGTTCAGCTACTCTTAAGACCAGTTACAGGTCCACAGAGCTAAACTGAAAGCTCAGTTCCTTTCAGAATAGGAAAATAACTGGCAAGCCTTTCAAAAACCCAAACAAAACAGAAATTTAGAAAATACTTAGAATAGGGCACAGTGGCTCGTACCTGTAAGCTGCAGCCTATGAAGCGGCCGGGGCCAGGGACCGCGGTTCGAGTCCCGCCTGGGGCCCGTAGCGAGACCTAGTTCCAAAAAAATAGCTGGGTGTGGTGGTGCGCGCCTGTCATCCCAGCTACCTGGGGGGCTGAGGTTGGGGACCACTTGAGTCCGTGGTACCCCGGGCAACGTGAGCCTGAGGTTCCACGGGCAAAAATAGCGAGACCTAATCTCAAAAAAAAAAAAAAAGAAAATACTTAGAATAATTTTCTAAAGATATATTCTAGGGTTGTCACATCTATTATCAATCCATGTATCAGTGGAAACCTCAGATGGAGATAAGAAAAAAAATCGAAAAGCAGAAGAAGGCCCACATGAAAGCAGAAGGGTGCACTACTTGGCACAGTCTTGCTAGTATGCTCCGTTATCTCCTATGAAACAATGAAGGAGTCAGCTGAAGATTTAGGAGCAGGCAGTAGATTGGAAGCAGGGACACTTCCAGATCAGTCCTCACTTTGGGAAATGACTGTGAGCCAGAAATGGGACATGAGACCTAACGCCCTTGTCACAGACCTTTTGTTGCTGTTCAACGAAGAGATGACTCTCCTGACGGACTGTATTGAAGCAGACAGAGGGTGGACACGGGGATGCGGCAGAATCTGAGTAGGATGGGAACGTGTAACGTCATGCTCTGACACGGGTTTCTCTGCACTATGGCCAATGTACTACAAGTTCAGTTTGCACTTGATGTAAATCAGATTTAAGAGTTTCAATTTTTTTTTTTATTTGCCAGAGCGTTAGGGATGTGTTAGGTATTAAGGACGCAGAGGGGGATCCTGAGGCTAGACTCCGCAAGAGAATCGCGCAAGTTAGAGTGAGTTCGCAGGCCCACCTCATACACCATGACTGCTGTCCTCATCATGTCAGTATGGCAACACACAACCACTGCGATGTGCCCGCTCACTGTGAGTTCTGAAGGGCCTAAATACCTTCTCGTGTACGCGTGTAGACTCCAGCGCCAAAGAAAAAGAGACAAGCACACGATGAGCTTCAAAGAAGAATGAACACACAGTAAGCAGATGGACTGACGGATACCTAATCATTCCCATTTTCTCTTCATCAGATGATAAGTGATTCTATGGGCAAATATTTCACTTCCTATATAATGACTTCCTCACAATACAAAGTACAATACTCTCAACACAGCAGGTAATCAATACCCGCTGTTGACTGTTGCAGTAAAATAAATTTACAAAAATAAACCAGGCTTGTTTCTAGTAATGGAACTCCCCTTGGTGATTTTTGGCAAACTAAATGAAATCACCACAGGAAAGTTTACAAATGACATACTAAATATTCCAAACAAACGCGGTACTTGCGGATATAATACCACTGGTTGTAGCTATGGATATTGACATTTAAGGAAGTCTCATAAGGGGGAAAACGCTGGCTGGCATTGATGATTCAGTCATTCATGTCTTTTCCTTTGGGATCAAGAGTCCTGCTGCCCATGACACTGAATTAAATGAGATTGTAGAGTCAGAAATGCATTTCCTTAAGTATATTATGAAAAGGAGATCCGGCTTATAAGTAGTAGGGAATGTATGAATCAGGGGCAAAGTATACATGAGTCCCAAACCAGCTTCCACTAAGATGACTTAAATCACGAGATTATAATTTCCGCAAAGTTTTTAGCGATTATTCCACTTTCCAATAATTACTGTGGTCATGCTGAATGCTACTTTGAACTTGAGTTATGGTATAATTTAAATAATAAAGACATTCATATTAGTATGTGATATGATTATACATATAGTAAAAATACATTCCCTTAAGGGAGTGAGCTGTGACTTTAAAAGTATGCTGCACTAAGTATTACTTAATATAAAAATATACTCAGTTTTCACCCCTTAATTCTTGATAAAGGAATAGAAATTTTGTGATTTTAAGGCATTCCTCAAAGGTGACAAATATGGATTGCTGCTCTCAAATCTGGACTATACAGAAACAAAACAAAGAATCAGACAAATGCAAGGAATCTATGTAAAGTTGAGGCTACTGGAGTGGAGGGGGAGGCGGAGGGCAACCGCTGATGTGAACGCGGTAAAATAAATTACATAAAATTTACAAACAGAAGCAATCACCACAACATCAAAATATCTTCCAAAATGAAAAGAAAATCCTCAACTTTATCAAACTGTGAAATATCTGTTGAAGTATTAACAATGTATCCAACACTTAGGAAATAAAATGTGACAGCTGCAAAAGCACTTATTTTTTTCGTGAGAATACGCATATTCTGTTTAATTGTAAAGTACATTTGAATGTATTAAATCTTTATTTCCTTACACTATGACTTTCTACCACAGCTTTCCTAGTTGAAATAGCCTTTCTGATATAGGAGCGCTCTTTTAACTAATACAAATAACTGAATTACTTTAAAAAAAAAAGAATAGGGTAGCCACTACTAAATTTTAGTACAAATGTTTATATCAAATGATATAAAAATTTTAGTTTCCACCTTTTTTACACTGTCAAACATTAAAAACATCTAAAAACTGCTTCAGTTTTGCAAATTATATTCTCTAGAATACATTTCTTCTCATATTCTCATAGTCTCCTTTTCTTCCTTCTAAACTGTCAGTCAATACATCTCATCGAGAAGAGCTGACTGTTTTGTGGGCAGTAATTCTCCACACCCAAGAATTATGGAAGTAATCACACTCTGAAGAATGTGTTTCTACTAGCTACACTGCAATCGTCCCCGGATTTCCAATTTACAAGCTTAAAATCAATGGCTGTTTACTCTGCTATACAACAAAAAGTAGTTATCATAGAAACTAATTCATTGCATAATACTCTCACCGTCAACTGGATTCATGACATACCCACTCTCTGGAAATAAAACAAATAGAACGAGCAAGCTTTTACTCTTTCCTTTTTGGAATGGGAAAGAGGGAAAACAGTGATCCGATTTATGTAGGGCTGGGACAAAATTAAAATATAAAATGCTTGATTCTAGTCTTTCTCACTGTTATTAAGTAACTAATGGTAGGGAACTAGGGCTTGGACAAAACCCATTAATTTACTTCTGCTTTCTCACTTTCAGTCCTTTATTTGGAGAACTGCTTTGAAATATTCCTCTAGATTTTCAAACTGCAATGACAGATGATTTGGGGTAGATCTCTTCAGTAACTGGCCCAGGAAGGAATAAGGGTGATCATGGATGATAGCAAAGTGGAATATGTTCACTAAAATAACACCTCAAGAGGGGCAAAAGTTGAGAATCTGACATCCCGTGATTTACTTTTCTAAGTTATCTAGCTCAGTTGAGTATGAAATTTAAGCTGATTGCTAGAGTCAAATGTGCAGGCCATTTTCAACAAGCTTGTTTAGTAAGAACCATTTTATATTAATCATACTTATTATTAAATACCTCAATAGTTATTAGCCTGCTGGCCATCATTTAATATCAGGAGTGGTACAATTTTCTCTAGTAATGACACTTCTTTCTAGTTAGGGTTCTGACATATGACAAAATGTACTGCATAATAAAAAAAAACAAAAAACAAAAAACTTCAGTTCTTAAGATGGATTCTAGAACAGCTCATTTACATACACAAGTAACATCCTTCCTAATTTTTGAAATCCTAATTTCTAGTAAATCTGCATATACAGATACAACTACATTTATTTACTCAGATAGCAGACTGTATGGGGCCAGATTAACCACACACTTCCACAGATTCTCAGCGGCACTTAGATCAAGGAAGGATATATTATTTTAACTTTGAGAATGACATGGGTAATAATGCATAAGGCATTTTTTGCATGGGACTAGGCACCTATGTATCAATAAATATTTGTGTGCTGTTCTGATACATGTGTAATTACTAGGGCAACTGTATCATCAAGGCTTATTTCTGACTTTAAGGTGGAGTGTTTACAACTATACGATATAAAAAATACACTGTGATTACTCTTTTCCCTTTTAAATCTGGGATATTAAGCACTTTGTATGTTAAATAGCATCATGAAATACTGAGTATTATTTAACACTTCAAATAATACCTAATGTGTACTTGGTGTTTTGATATTCACTGTATGCCAAGCACTGTTTTCAGTAGCTTGCATAGCACCTGTTCTTTACAACAACCTTGTGAGGTAAGTATTATCTTATAGGGGAAGAGAATGAAGGTTAAAGAGAGTAAGTAACCTTACTTAGAAACCATCATGGGGGAAGGCTGGTCTTGCCCCTAGGCAGCTATCTCAGGCACTGTGTCTCTCTGACAATACCTACATTAGAGAGATAATCTGAAATTTCCCCAAAACACTTTCATTATGTTCGTATTACCACTCACCTCAGATGAAAAACACTCTTGTAGCGGGTTCTGCTTTGCCTTTTCTTCCCAATTGAGCTCCTCCCCTGAAGGAAGCTGTGGCCGCCAAGGAGAAAGATCCTGGCAGACTCCCTCATCCCCAACCCTGGGTGGCACTCAGGATGCTGGGAAGCTCAACATTCTTGGTAAAGAAACGCAGAACTGTGTCCGAGAACTATTCAGGGCTCTTATCCAGGTCTTCTCCTTGGGCAGACCAAGGTAGGCCCGCATAACCAAGAGAAAGCCAAGACGCAGAGCAGGTGATGGGGCCTGGAAGCACAGACTGAAATGTTTGCCTGCGTGCACAAAGGCCCCTGAAAGACAACGTAATAAGGGCAGGCAGCCAATTAGGGCAAGGAGACTGGAGTCGGTTTTTTTCAGACTTCACATGTTCTTGCATCAAACCTCAAGAGATCTAAAAATGTCTAATTTACAACTTTTCAGGATTTATGAAAGGGTGTTAAAGTTGGAAAACAAAATTTCAGTAGTTTAATAAAACACTAAAATATGTACAGATAATATATGGGCTTCTCTCTATAAATGTATTAGGTGTGTATATATAGATTATATGTTATTATACACACAGATTCTTGTTCCAGATTCACCCACATTAGGGAAGAGCCTCGTTTCAATGCATGCAATTAAATTTTGTTTACAGTATCTCATAATGAATTTGACGGGTTCATATGCTTCACCTAGGAGGTACACATTTTTTTTCTCTCCTTAGTGAATACTAACATGATCAATTGTTAAGAATGTATAAATAGTATATTTATACATTATATCATATATTTATATACATATATATGTATTTATATACAATATAAATACATATATTTATATATGTATAAATAGTATATTTATACATTATATATATATACTATATTATATAGTATATTTATACAATATATCAATTGTTCACTGAACAACCAGTAGGCTACATTTAGAGACATTAACACAATTTTCTCACATTGTCTTGTTCATCAGAACATTCACAGAATTCAGCTAGTCATAAAGAACAGGGTATGTGGAGTGGCATTCTCAGCTAACGTGAGATAGGAATTACAGATACTCAGCTCTTTAGTTAGTTTTGTCTAAAGCTAGATTCCAACAGCTTGACTTTCTTCAAACTGAGGTGTCTTAATTTTATTGTTTTCAAGAGGGGCATAAGTAGAAAAA
This sequence comes from Uropsilus gracilis, assembly GCA_004024945.1. Lineage (NCBI taxonomy): Eukaryota > Metazoa > Chordata > Mammalia > Eulipotyphla > Talpidae > Uropsilus > Uropsilus gracilis. The sequence goes on along the minus strand of PVHY01022912.1, from coordinate 14,973 downwards.
CGTGAATGTGAACAATACTTAGAATTCAAAAATTATTATGATTTAGTCAATGCGCAAAGTAAATTTAGCTTTTCTAGGTAAAGGCATCAAGAAATTAAATGCTAATAATATTTAAGGTACTTTCTAAAATCTCCCTAAGGACTATTTTCATTTACAATAAATGACTATTCCTTGATTACAAGGCATTCATAGTTTTATGATGGCTTTAGTCTAGTGTACTATACCTGATCTTGTTAGTAATATGATAAAATAATGAATTTGAAAGTGAATTCCTATGAAACTGTTATTTTAATCCTTAGCAACACCTTACAAAATGAGCCTGGTAAACACTGTTTAAAAAAAAAAAAAATTCCCTCAACTCATTTCCTTAAATGTATTCTCCATTGTCTCTAATCAAGGATAAGGGGACATTCAAATCAAATTAATTTAAGATTCAAGGAAGATACTTCTATGGGAAATTTCAAAGTTATATAGCTAAAATGGTTCTGGTCCTGACAAGGAAATCCACCTCTTGAGGAATTTAAAAAGCGGTGTGTGAGAAGGAATCACATATGGAAACAAGCTAAGGGAGATCAATGAAAACACTAATTCCTCAATTAATGGAGCTGCACATTAAAAACCTGCCCCCACTGCATTTGCAGTCATTAATTTATTCATTCATTCGATAAGTATGCATTGAGAGCCCACTAAAACCCAGGCATTGTGATACTTGCTAAGTGCATTTTTAAAAAAGTTAATCTTTATAGAGTTTGAAGAGAAGAGGCATATTTTGTTCAAATAGTGTAATTACATATTATGGCATGTTACTGAGAAACTAATTTTACTAAAGAGAAAATTATTAGCGACATATTAAATGGTAGCCTCTCTGAGGAAGGGCTCTTCTAGACCTAATCAAGATGAAGAGCAAGGAAGATCTCAGGCCAGGGAACACTATGTGCAGTGACACTGCAGCGGGAAACCTGTTAGCACAGATCCACATACCAATGTCATTTATACAGTTTCTGTACAATCATTATTCACCAAATTAAGTTAGTGCCACAGACAGATTATGGATTTTTAACCTACAAAAAATGTCTAAATAATTATTATTGATTCAGAGCCATCAAGTTGTTTTTCCATTTTATAAAGACCTCTAAGTTTCAGACCAAAGAAACGGTAATGATATATATTTCAAATGTTTGATTCTCTTGGATGATAAAAGCTAGTTAGAAACAGTACCTCTGCATTTGAATCAGTAAAACCAGTTAAACAATGGACATTGAGAGATGTTGAGTTATGCATAAAAAAACTAAGAGTAAATTTGATGTACTAACATTTAAAAATGTGTTTGTGTCATGGAAACGTCAATTTGCCTTGTACACAAATAAACTTAGCTGAACTAAACTGCACTAAATTTTTAGTTTAGTTTTTACATGACCTCAATTCTTTTTCCTTGTTTTATCCTTTGAATTTTCAAAATTTTACTTTTAAAAGATAAAACTATTGGGTCGGAAAAGCAAAGGTGAACTTTGCTTAGAATAATGTGCACCCAATATCATCAAGTATCAGTATCATGCTAATTAGCCATGTCATGTCAGTGTAATATTTATCTCCTATCTAATACACTGCCCCTAATAGAAATACTTTCACATTTTTGCTATAGCAGTTCTCTCCATGCCCAATGATGTACATTATACATTTAGTCTTGGATATTTTTCATATGGTATGCATAATTTAAAAAAAAACTGATACAAAAAGTAAATGACTTTGAATCTACTCATTGAATTTTCATATTTTTTTCTCTCAAAATCTGCAAGTTTCTGTGTCATACTTTATCTTTTTGTCATTTTGTTGTTTACATATTCATATATATATATGTGGTGTGTGTGTGTGTGTGTGTAAACATAACATAAACACGCATCGCACACATCCTTGCATGCCCTGGGGTTTTCCCTCCACTTTACCACCAGTGAAACTTCATCTTGATCTTCTTGTGCCCCCCCATCCCCTAGTTTTCCCCTCCCTCCCACCTTTTCCTTTTTTTCTCCAGGGGCTTCTTAGTAATTGTATCCCAAGTATCCAAATTTCCACTCTTCTAACACTGAGCAAATACCTGCCTAACAATAAATAGGTGTTATGCTTTGTGAAACCATGAAACCAAATGGAGGTAAATCCCCACTCCATTCTAAAATATGCATTATCTATAATTACTGTGTAAATTAAAATATGAAGTTTATTTTCTTTTTGACAGTCTGAAATGCTACACCTTTTTTAAGCGTAAAAATGTGAAAAAAAATTTACGGACTAACAGAAATGCCAAGGACTGTTCCTTAAACATGCGGCTGAACCCCCAGTTATCAACCTATTTAACGACACAGGCTACACAGATGCTAATACAACAATTGGTTTTATTTCTGCTTTAGGACTCAGAACTCAGCAGCAAGCAGGGACACACGAATTCATTCTACCTCTTGTTAAGCATCTGCCCTATTCTCAAACTCACAAAGATGAGACGGTAATTGTAAGAGTTCACACTGGAATAAATGTGACTTCAGCTAGTGTCTTTATGCTTAACACCCGCAAGTTCTATTTTTCCCTACTCTCAAAAGAAGTCTTGCTCTGCTATTTGATTTTACTTTTAGTGTTTTTCCACTGAGGTTTAAAAAACACAATGAATAGCACCTTGGCTTTCTGAGTTTCTCTAGTGATGGGCAAAATGTGAATTTAGGTTCTTTTTGCAGTTCAATAGTATTTCCTAATGATGACACTGAGTTCTTGTTCAGAAGGAATTTGTTCAAAGAACAGTGCCTTATAGAAGAAAGCAGCACAGGCTAGAAAGGAGGGAACAGCACTCCCACAGACTTAAACACAGCCCGTGATCTGAAAAGCTGAGGCTTGCCTCTAGAGTGAATGACAACAAAACTCCTTTCTCGGTGTTTTCTTTTACTCTCCTGAAACACAGCCAAATTTTTACAGCCAGTGTTTCTATGATCTTATGATACTGAACTCATTGACTCTTTTCAATTCAGTTATCAAAACATGTAGCAGAATGGGGGGGGGGGAGTTTTAAGAACATGATAACCAATGCTTCATTTTAAGGTAGGTACTAGGAGAGTTAGGAAATTTTTTAATTATATTGAAAATATGCAGGAAATGCCTCTTAGTTTTCAATTATTTTTAGAACATTGTTATCTGATAAAAATATGACATTTTAGCTACTTGCTAATTTTTTTAAATCAGAATAGAATATAACTGGAAGAACTAAATATCTATTTTAGCTAAAGTTGGGTCATTGTACTTAGTAATATTTGTGATTTGATTCACAAATTCAAAGTCATGAAATTCAGACAAAATGTATGATACATTAGCTTTCTTTTTGTATTTTAATTATGCATGCACACACATGTGCACATATATGCATATACACATATATACATATATTTACACACATCATTGTCAGCCCCAGTTTCTCCCACCACCTTATCACCCATGAAACACCATCTTAATCCCTTGTGCTCATCCCTCCCCACATTACCTTTCATGATCAATCTTTCCATATATTACAATGAGCAAGAAAACTCTTGATTTCCTACAGTAAAAAGTTTTAGCTTTGGGGAGCTGCTCTTCCTGTGTAAACGATACAGCAAATGAAAAACACCTGCCCTTGTTTCTAGCAGCGCTACAGTATTGGTCTACTGTCCACGCTTTAAATAAAAAGAAGCAAAGTTACATGTTGCATAATGAGCAAGGCGGAGGTAACAAAATCCAGAGAATCACTGAATCTAAAAACTTAAAATCCTTCATCTCAATTTCTTCTAGTGCAAGGTTAGCTTCTTTACAATTAGGAAAAGCCAGGCACTGATGCTGTCGGTCAGAGCGCGACCCACGGCTGTGTAGGGCAATCCTGCAGAGCAACACTTTACACTTGCTCAATCTATGTTATTCTAAGGATGACTTTTCCTACTCTTGCATGCATGGCTGGTGGGATGCAAACTGGTCCAGCCACTATGGAAGGCTGTGGGGGGAGGGACCCTCAAGCTACTAAAAATGGAGCTACCAATCAACCCAGCAATCCCACTGCTGGGAATCTACACAAAGGACACAAAAGCATTAATTCAAAAAGACACATGTGTTCGTATGTTTATCGCAATACTATTTACAATTGCCAGGATACGGAAACAACCCAAATGCCCAATACTGACGATTGGCTGAAAAAGATGGGGTATTCTTACACAATGGTATATTATTCATCAATCAGAGAAGACAAATGTATGTCATTTGCAGCAACATGGATGGAGCTAGAAGGAATCATGAAGGAGAAAATTAGCCAGAAAGAAAGAGACAAGCGGGATGGTCTCACGTATATGAGGGATAGAGGGAAAACAAACAGGTAAGAAAAATTTGAAACTGCCAACAGAACTGAAGCTTAGAGCAAAAGAGGGGGAGGAGAGTAAAATTGGGGCAGGGGGAGGACACAAGAGATGAAGATGGTTCACAGGCGATAAAGTGATGGGAGAACCTGGGGTAGACAACGATGTAAAATGTATGTATGTACATATGTGTGCACACATATAGAGCATATGTGCGTATACATGTGTGTGCATATATAGTGCATGTGTGTATACAATCAATTAAAAATAAGCAAATACATAAAAACGACTGGTCCTGACATCGTGTTTCTGATGCTGAGATCCTCAAAGTGCTGCATTATTTAGACAATGCTGAGCTAAGACGAAGGCTAATTTAATTCAACAAGTATTTAGTTTCTGGTGTTACACAAAGTAGTTTGGTGTTACACAAAGTAGTTTATACATAAAGATAACCAAAAGAGATGTCTATCTTAAAAACAGCCTGTGATCTCCTGGTAGCGAAAGTTATTTTTTGCATGAAGACATGTGGAAGCACTACTCTGGGCAGAAACAAATGTTAGCAAAAGTACAGGGATGGGACGCGTAATGACAGCTCTGGCAGACATGGCACTGCGTGGCTCACTCTTAACCCATGAGGGTTTCTAAAGGACAGTCACAGCGTCCTTAGCAGCGCATTGAAACGTGCTCCTCAGTTGGAACCACTTTAGCCTTTAGCGCAAAGAAAAGGCGTGCAGTACTTGAGTAATCTGGAAGATTATCCTATCACAGTGACTGATGTGTTGCATAGCAGAGTGAGGAAAAAGATCTGGAGATGTTATTCCAGCCACAGATGCCATGGACCAGTATGTTGGGTGAGTGAAATTTAGAAGATTGGTTTGAACACAAATGAGCTCATTTATCCAGAACTGCTCAGCATGAAGCCTTCCCTGGTCTAATGGAATAGAAGCATCTCTTCTTCTTTGTACCTCTGCGGAATCTTCTGTGGAGAGTAGAGGGGTAAATGAGTACAGTACGAGTTTTTCAAAAGTTCTTATATTCCATTTTACTTCTTAGAAATATGGCAATACCTCAAAGTATTTTAATGGACTTCTTACTGTTTCTTGATACTCGTTAAAAGACAATGGGAATAGGAAAAAGATCACATTAACAGAGTTAAACTGGGAATGAGCAGAAACAGTACCTAAAAAAAACATTTCATTTTTTCATCTTTTTTTAAAGGGTTAGAACAAGAAGTTTGGTAAAGTTTTGGTTATGGAGTGTAGATACAGATATTCTAGCAAAAGTGCATATATAATAATTTCATTTCTTACTTATTTGTATTTGCATATACAATTAAATTGATAATCTTAAATAAAATGTTTAATTTGTGTATCTTTATACATGAGTATTCTACAGTATTCAAAAATCATGTATCATTTTTGAATTGTTATGTAGACAACAAAAATTATTTTAAGAAAAAATGTCTAAAACATTTCCTGGAAGAATCATGTAGATGATGGTTTGTTCTCAGGCACAACACTAGAGTATTTAGGTGGAAGATTCCTTTTCATTAAATTCTTTTTATACTGATTATTGTTAATTCTATAGTATGAGGACAAAAGAGAAATGATGACAATGGCATCCACTTGACTGAGACTGATAGTAAAATCTGCTTTATCGGGTGGTGATGCAGCTCACCACCAAGCCCCTGGAACTGACCACTAGAAACACATCAGAGTCATTTTTAGAAAGTAATGTTATTTTTTAAATAAAGGCAAGAACACTTTATAATACTCTTAGAAAAAGAAAACAATTCCTCCAGCAAATAATACCATTCTAAATGAATCCTTAAATGACATTTGATTATTTTTACCTATAATAAAAAGATTTATAAAAGGATGTATCTACTTGTTTGATATTTTTTCTAAGAGAAAATCTAAATTATCCTAATGTATTTGAAATGATCTAGTAAAAGAAACCAATGATGGAGTTATTTCTTTTGATCAAAAAGAAACTGGGCTCAGTTCAACAATTCCCATAAACATTAGCTAGTGAGAAATAATGATCAAATAGAGATTAGCATTTAAGAAAGGTAGCTAAAATGAACATAGCTTTGTTAAGTTTTAAGCATTTCTTAAATTTCTAGTCTATAAGAGACACCTGGTCATACAGACTATGCAAAAAAAAAGCTTAAGAAGGATAAGTCATTTTATTTTTCAAAACTAATATTTATCAAATGATATTTTTAATAGGTTGCATTTCAGTATTAAATCTGGGAAATCTATCATGAATGTTTCTGAAGTCTATTAAAATTAAAAGACAAAAAACAGGCCGAGCGCCACCTGGCACACTCCTGTAATCCTAGCTATCTGGGAGGCTGAGGCTAGGGATTACTTGAGTCCACAGGTTCAGGACTACCCCCGGACAACATAGCGAGACTTAGTGTCTTTAAAAAAAAAGAGGCAAAGGACTAAATATACCTTTGTTTCAGGTAAAATATCAACTCTAAGAATTTAAGTGTCGTATAGTATGTATATTTGTTCAATTACTTCACTAAACACAATAAAACTACTTTCTATCAGCTCCCTCTCCTGTCAGTTTTATGGCTTTCTTTCCCTTCCCCCCCTACCCCCTTTGTATCCACTATCTGTAGACCCAGTATAGTTGGATCACACTTTTTTGAAAGACATTACCTGAGAAAGATGTCATTTTCCTTTCTTTCTTTGTTTGCAGTAATAAAATAATTGGTAAGTATTTAAGGGAAAAGTTAATGGAATGTACAGATACAAGCACCCATGCACACATACACACAAACACAGACACAATCATATACAATGTACTTTGTAACTTTCATGAAAGTAACCAGACACAAAAATATAAACTCCATCTAAATGATCCAAATATCACTACACAGAAAATCATATAATTAAATGTTTGCAAACTGAAACCTTTATACTTTCATTCTAAAATTTGATGACAATTCATAATTTCATTTAAAAAATTCAGTTTGTTTCAATAAATTATCACATGAGTCACTTTGAGGAAAGTTTCCCTCCTCTACCTCCCCCCTCCCCCCCAGTACTTTTAAAGTAACCAAATACAATAAAAGTGAGAAAATAAATGGGGAAACTCACTGCTTTCAAGTACATTTTATACTATTTTGCAAACATGGGGATTCAAAACCAGTATTCACTAAGACAACAATATGCTGTATCATTACAAAATTTTTGAAACATCTTCCTCTGCTACCAAAATAGAGTCTAAGTTGCAAATAATTTTGTAAAGGGACATGAAAGACTACCTTATGCAGGAAAAAAAAAATAATGCCAAAATAAACCCAAGCAGGTAATCTCTTTCAATAAGTGCAAGCGAAATTGAGGACAAAAGGAAATGGCAAGATCAGCAGATGCACATGAATATAAAAAATTGTGGAAGAAAATAAGAAAATGCCTCTTATTTGGAAAACTGGCAAGGTTACTTTGCTGAAAATTCACATAGTTGTTCTGCCCTGAAATCATTATCGAACACTAGAATATTTTGAAAGCAACTGCACCTAAAAACGTGAAACAATTCTGATTTTGAAACCACACTCTTATTTTCTACTTAATTTAAAAAAAAAAAAAAGACTGAGACTGTATTTTAAACATTAGTCTTTAAAAGGGAAGAAAATGAAAACTCAGACTGATCACTGCCTGGCTCAGGGAGCATGGGGGAGCTGTGAATTCAGGACTAGACCTGGCTCTAACAAGTCCATCCCCTCTCTGACCTCCCCATATGCCAGGAGTGGGGTTTCCTCTGGTATCTCTGGTGGAATCCATCCTACACTCAGCTGTCAACACCTACAATTCAGTTCTTTTCATCAGAATCAATGCACACAGCTACTGAATTATAATGAATCAAAACCTAAAAAAACCCTGTTACGCTTATTGATTTTAACTCTGGAGTGAGAGATTAATAAACTGAGAAGGAAAAGAAAATGACTTTCACAAGTGACAGCCAGGGGTAACAATGGAGCTGAACCTTATCTTAAATGCCATCTAATTTGAGATGAACTATTATCCTCTGACTTTTAAACAAAATCCCCCTTCCTCAGTTAACTCTCAATATATTTCCTGCTCTGACATTGTTTGAGTTCCCCTTTTGCACTAGTCTCTGCACTGATTTAACTTTCTGATTTCTGTACACCCCCATCTCAAGTCTGTCTCTCTTCCCACCAACTGCAAGTTTTAACCAATCCACTGAACTTTCTGCAAGTCCCAGCGCTTCTCATTTTGTCCAGGGGAGGAGTGAATCTCATCCCATAATGATTGTTTTTCTTCCTCCAAGAATTTCATAATGTAACCAAGACTTCAGCAGTTACGTTTATTAGCACTTTCCGAAGTTCTGCATGTACCTGAAAGACAGTGTCTAACTCCTCCTTGTCAGTAATGAAACCTCACTTTGGATCTCCAAGACTATGCAGGTATGTTATATCCTAATACATACATACAAGATCAGCACCTTACACACCAATTTTTTAAAGAAATCTCTGACTGACTAGAGTAGCTGGACAACAAAGAAAATGGACAGAACCATCTCCATCCTTGCTCATGTCGTAAGATCTCGGTATCCCTGTCCGCGATTAGGGCAGCAAAGTGCCTCAGTGAATATGTGGGTAGGTAGAAAACATAGAGCTTATATGGTAGAACGTGAATTGGACTATACAAAATTTTTCTCACATTTACAGAAATATCTGTATTTTTCCCACTCACTCAAATGGCCTATTGTGGGCAGCTGCAGTTCTAGGAATATCCGGGGGATAAGTAATTCATGACCCGGTAGAGGAAACGCACACAGGGTAAAGGTAACTCAGACTGTACCACACAGAAACTGATGTGAATTTGTGCTGTGCAGCTAAGATGTAAATTGATGATCTTTCTCCTTTTGGAGACACAGATGTTAGCTTTTCCCCTAGAGTCTTCCAGGGAGCACTGGCTTCCTACTTGCTGCATTTACTCCCTAGCACCTATGTTATTGAAAGTAACTTCAGTTTTAAGACTGACCTAACCGCTTTAAATAAATACTGCGGTTCTTGGGCATCTCGTTGTTAGCGCCGTCTTCACTGATCGAGAACTTAATCTGATGATGCAGCTGAATCCAAAGGAAAATGAATGTGCCTTAGATACAGTGAGAAAATGTAGTTCCCACACATCGTTACAAATAAGCTTGAGAGCCTTCAATTATTAAGTCTCAGCGACTAATGGTGCTGATGACACTTATTCTATGGGGTGGATTGTGACACTCAGGCATCTTGACCCTTGCAAACTGCAGCAGTAACAGGAGTAAGAGACCCGTAAGGAGGAAACTGCTTTCATTATTGTGTTCATAATTCTAATAAAGTATCAAACATAGACAGGCCATATGGAGAAGGGGACCCCATGTTTAGATTCTAGGTATTCAGTTTTGACTCTCACACTGACATATGATTTTTACACAAGACAGTTACCTTTTTCTTTTCTTTTTTTTTTTAATTAGCAGAATGAAAGAGATGGTTGACATACAGCTACAATGAAGTAGTAAAGGAAAAACATCTACTTTTCAGGGACAAAAAAGTAACAGATACATCAAATAAGTATGGGAAGAAATTTTGACTCAGTTCAATTCTCATTCTACCATATAAGCTTTAAGTTTTCTACCTACCAAAATAGTCTATAAGGCTGCCGTATATCATGGAAAGGGTTCCTGAGAGCTGTAGAACATGACTGTGAATGAAGATTAGCTTTACTGAGATAAATACTAACAATTTATCAAAGAATCAGACACAAGCCTTATCTAAATCCCAAGTATTATTTTCAAGAGCACATTTTCATAAAATAGATCCTGGATCATTTTCAATTTTATCCTAAGTAACCATTCTTTCCTATAAAAACTACTTCTCTTTGAAATACAAAAGAATTAGAGGTAAGTTGCAGACAAGCAAATATCTAAAGAAGTAAAAATTCAATTCAGGGCTATTCATTCTTTGGATTTGGTGAACATATTTTATATTTATTTCTAGTGCTATCTGCATATTTTGAGTATATGTGAAGTGTAGAAGAGACTCCAGAGCAGACACTGTTTTAACCACATTCTTTTCTCTTTACCCTACTGCTCTCATTACATTTAATAATCAACACTTAAATAGCCTCTTAAAGTATGAATTCATCTTACATGGACACAAAACATATCTGACAAGGAAAACTTTGAGAAAATCTATTTGTGAAAATGTTATAACGGAAACCCAGAAATATATAACCATGTTTTCGCTGAGTTGTCCTACTCCATTTTATTACTGATCATGTTCAGTTGTTCTGAAGAAATATTTTAACCTACACTTTCATTTTTTTAAAAATTACATCATGTTATTAAAATTAAGCACTGAAAAGTTTTTGATTCAGACACACTAATAATTAAATACTGTTACGGCCTTAAAGCTGTTCTTTATTCACTTCTTTAGTAATGCAATGATAAAACAACTATACATTTATGTTAATTTTTTAATTCCAAAATGCAGAAGAACAGTACTTATTCTTACAGTTAGTTTTCACTTTGCATTGTACTAAACATTCTAAAATCATTACTCCTTTAAGGAAACGCAAGATTTAAGGTTTACCCAAACGATGCTATATAGCATTATTACTCACCAACTTTTCTCAAGAAGTTGCTGTTTCATTGCGCATTAATGAAAAAAATCTGCCAATCCAGAAATATTTGTATATTTCATATATACATGTATACAGAGCTAGATATACATATACCTATATGCAGACACACACACACAAACATGCACAAGAGAAATGAAGTTCTGTTATAATGACACAGTGGGAAAAATTACTTACCCTTTCATTGCTTAAGCTCTCAGGTATTTTAACTGCAACTACTGAAAACCTTTTCCTACTGGATTTAGCTATTCAGTGCACACTAAGTTCATTGTGAAAAAGTTCACATCCAGCAATTAAGCTGTCTAGACTTGGAGCTCTTGGTTAAGAGAATGTGGGGGTAGCTGTTTCTCTAAGTTAATATAATTTGATTTTACGTTTTCTAACCGTAAGACAATGTTTCAGAGATAATCAATGGCAACGAGGGAAATATGTATACAAATGTCCTAATCTTGACTAGCAATATAAAAATAATTAAGATTTGGACAGCAAAAATGTAAATTATAAAAAGGTTGAACCTAGAAATTTAAGGTATTTGGGCTTTAGTTCCATCTTTTTCATCACCAGTAATATTGAACGTACCACCTTTCCATGCTTTCTTTTATTACTCATGATGACAAATAAATACAAACTCTATAAAACTTCTTCCAACAACAAATGATACGATTCTGTCACTTTTTCAAATACCTCATCAGACTTGTGAACCCCGCCCCTTTCCAGCAACTTGTGCTTATTTTTAATGGTAGCGTTACTTCACCATCAGAAAATCTCATGACTAACTCATACACGACCAATACAGGAGTGTGAAATTGAATTACAAAGCTTAAGTTCAAATTCTGTACGTATAATTTAAATTTTGAAGCTACTATCATTAAATATATTCTAAATCAGAAAAAAACAGTAATCGTTAACTGCCAATCCAAAAATATTTGTATATTTCATATACACATGTATACAGTTTTAAATTAATTTCTGCAATAACAAGGAATGAGAATAAGCTATTTTGTATCTTCCACAAAAGAATCATAAATAAAAGTTTCAAAACAATGGAATGTAAAATGTAACCAATATGTGAGTCTTTCCAAAATGTTTTGGAAACATCTGGGGGGCATTTAAATATATTTGGATACCTAGGAAATCTCATATTTAATGAACATGAAATACCAATTAAATAAAATGTATTTCTAAAAAGAATTCTTAAATTCCTACTGCTGCTCACTCATGTCTTCTAATTAATATTAATCTTAATCACCAGGGATTTCATTCACTTCCATAATTTCAGAGACTATAAACTATAGCAGTATCCATCAACTATTACATAATTGAAAAGGACATTATCGTCAAACACCAACATGGGAGAATCTAGCAGAACGAAAATTCAGTTTAGCTATATAGTTCAGGGACTTTTATATTTGGTGTAGCTAGGTTCAGGGTAAGTCTTTAATATTTGCAAATATAAAAATAACTATTTGAGAAGATAAAGATTAAAGTTAAGGAAAATTTTCAACCAAATTTACGATCTCAATATTATTTACCTCAGAAATACAAGCTCTTAAAATTATGAAATCTTTGTGAAAATACATTAAAAGACAGATGTGGTTCTAGACATACTGTAACTAAAATTAACCTAGGATAATATCCCACGCATTTACACCTTAATATTTTTAGCCTCATATTTACAGTTTCAACCAATGAATGACAACTAAAGAGAAGACATTTTCAAATGACCTTTGATCACCTAAGAGATCAGAAAAAGCTTTCTTGTTAAAATCCAAGGGCTATAGTTGTACTAGTTTCAGGTGCAAGATGAGCTGTTGTCCTTGGGTACATCGTTGTAAGAATACGGTGAAGTACGGTACCAGACTCCTCCTAAAATATGCTTATAATTGTACTTTCCACTTAGTGATCACCAAGTAAAGCTTTTTATCACCCAGATAAAGGAAATACGTTTTCTTCTCGCCCAATGTACAATTAGCTAACTTTTGGATAACGTTAAGAATAGTCGCTTTCAACCTACATCTGGTCCATTGTTCAGAGGGAAGGCACGACCTGTAAAGCTAGGATTGCAAGGAAGGATGTACAGATATTTTCATACTTTGCAACAAGACCACAACTCACTTTTCCATACTGGGAAGTACTGGAAACAGTACTGGCACTAAGAGAACATGCGCACGTCTTTTTGTTGAAAATATATAAAATATGGCGTCCACCGCTAAGAAGTCATTCAGGCATATGGCTGCAAAGGACCACCACGAAGACGAGAAAAAAGCAGCACCTGTGCTGTCTCGTGTAGCCAAGGAAACGCTTTAGAAACTTTTCGAAAATGGCAGCAATCACAAGGAACCCAAGCTTAAGAATCCCATGTAGAAAGAGCATGATCGCTTCCCACAGTAACTCTCACACTCTGAGTTAAACTGAGAAAAGGTAGACGACTCACGGAATTATTTCTACCACCGTAAAGAGACAGACGTCTGCTTCTTTATAAGAAAAAAGGAAGACTCCCTGAGTTTGACTGACTCAAGTCTGGGTGTCCAGGTCACCATACGAAGTACTAGGAAACGTGAACGCTAAAGACCAGCCTTAAAAGGACGGATGGGTGGAGATGCTCTCTACACAGCTTCCGTATGGACGTCTAACGGGTAAAACATCAAGTGAAATGCACAGTTTTCTAGGAACTTCACGGTACAGTCTAATCTCTTAAAATAAACGATGGAATAACCAAGCTGTAAAACCCCATCCTCCTAACAAGGACACACAGCAGTACTCCTCACACGCACTCTAGCAGCGGGACACTTTGGACTTCTTTGTTTGTTCTGCTGGTATGAACTAAAAAGAAAACAAACAAACGCTGTTCAAGTGTCTCGGCGAAACCCAGCACAACATTCCATGCAGCACACCCTTTCCAGGGTGCATCTGACGAAGGAACACCGTGAGGCCCGCTCGAGGGCACGCACGGTCGGAGAGACGAGACTCAGCTGAGGGCAGCTCTAGGCCGAACCCCACGGGTCACAGTGTCTCAGAGTCCATGACTTTCGGAAACGCTCTGTCTCCAACGCAGTCCTCGGTCACAAACGGCCAGCAAACAGCTCTGCAGGGGCTGCCGCCTCGAGCTTCCGACCAGCTCTTCCGGCCGTGGGGCGCAGACAGGCCCGCCGCCCCGCCCCGCCCCGCCGACCGGGGTCTTCCCCGGAACGGAACGGCCTCCCGCGCTTCGCGTTTCCCGCTGGGCGCGGCCGGAGGCGCCCGAGCGCCGAGGCAGACCTCAGACACCCAGCTCCGGACGCGGCCGGAAGGGAAGGCACGGCCAGCCGAGGGAAGGGGACCAACGGCCAGCCGCCCGCACCCCCGGGCCGTGGCCGTCCGTCTGCGCGGCCGCGCGGACTCGGCAACCACACGGCCCGGCTCGCCGCACAAGCCACCCTCAGCTTTGGGGAGGGGACAGCGGCCCCACGCAAAACTTCGCTGCGGCCGCGAGGCCGAACCGCGCGGCAACGTCCGCAGCCCGCTCGTCCTCGACCCACGAAACTTACCCGCGTGCGCGCTGACCACGGCCCCCGCCCTGGACACCGGCTGCGGGCCGGGCCGCGGCCGCCGGCCGCCACCCTCGGCCCCGCCAATCAACGGGCCTCCGCCCGCGCTCGGCCACGCCCCTGCCCGGGGCGGGCTTCCCCCGGGCCGGTCCTGAACGCGGCTCGGAACCAGCCGAGGCCAGGGGGCTGTTCCCGCGGCTCTGCCCCCCCCCACCCCCGCCGCCGCCCAGCCAAACTTTCCGGGGAGCCCTTCGCCCCCCGAAGGCAAGCCCCAGGTCTGGCCCGCCGGAGTCTGCCTGCCCCCCGGAGACGGCTCCGCCCGCCCGCCCGACCGTCCTGACGGCGCGGGCGGCCCTGGCCCTCTGGGCGCTGCGCTCCTCCAAGTCGCGCGCGCGAGCCCCGGCCTGGGCACGGGCTGCAGAAGCCGCGCCGCGCCGC
>PVHY01022911.1:0-21745 GCA_004024945.1 Uropsilus gracilis | reverse complement strand
GTGTGGAGGACCCTCAAGCTAATGAAAATGGAACTACCATTTGACCCAGCAATTGCTCTTCTGGGAATCTACCAAAAAGAGACCTCAATGTGCGTACAAAAGGACACCTATACCTGGATGTTTACTGCAGCACAATTTATAATTGCAAGGTCATGGAAACAACCTAAATGCCCCAAAACAGAGGACTGGATGAAAAAAATGTGGTATATATACACGATGGAATATTACTCATCAATTAAAAATGACAAATTTGACAACTTCATAACAACATGGATGCATTTAGAAGAAATCATATTAGCCCAAACAAGCCATAAAGAAAAAGGCAGAAACCAAATGGTTTCACTAATGTATGGGATATAGTGAAAAAATTAAAATAAATAAAAGCCTTGAGGAAAGTCGAAACAAGCTAAGCACCAAAATGAAGTGCACAACTATGAACAGGAGGGAAAGAAGAGGAAGGGAGGGGAGGGAAGGGGGGCAAACCCTTGAGATTACAAAGCTGTGAAATTTATATATAAATAAAGAAAAAATAAATAAAACAAAAGATACCCTATTGAATGAGAGAAAATATTTGCATTAGCCTATATCTGACAAGGGGCTAATATGCATGATCTACCAAGAACTCATAAAACTTAACAAAAACAAGACAAAGAACCCAATAAAACTGGACAGAAGAACTAGATAGCTACCTCTCCATACAAGACATAGAGATGGCCAGAAGGTACATTAAAAAATCTTCATATCTACCTACGATCAGGGAAGTACAAACAAAAACGTGATAATTTACTCCAGTGAGAATGCTGAGGGGTTAAAAAACAGCTAATGTTGGGAAGGTGTGGAGATAAAGGAATCCTCATACTCTTTGGTGATAATATAGATATTCCAATTCCCTATGGAAAAGAGTATGTTGTTTGTTCTAAGTACTAAAAATAGATCACCATTTGACCCATTAATTTCACTCCTCAGTATCTACACCGAGAATACAAAATGACTAATTTAAAGGAATACACACATTCTTAGATTCATTGCAGCACTATTTACAATAGTCAAGTTATGGAAATAACCATGTGTCCCCAAACTGAGTGGATTAATATGACATAGTATAAGCATACACTATAATTAATATATCCAGCTATCTAAAGATATAAACTCTTGTGACTTGTGACAATATACATGGAACTACTGGGGGTGATGGCACACACCTATCATCAAAGTGCTGGGAGGCAAGAGGACAGGGATCACTTGCGTTCGCGGTTTCAAGACTAGCCCAGGAAACATAGCGAGACCTGGTTCTTAAAAAAGCAGCCAGGTGCATTGCCAGGCACTTGTAACCTCAGCTACCTGGGAGGCTGAATTTGAGAATCACTTGAGTCTGCGGGATCGTGACTACCCCTTGCAACATAGTGAGATGCAATTTCAAAAACATAAATAAATAGATAGAACTGAGGTGAGAATATTGAGTGAAATAAGTCAGTACAAGAAAGAAAATCCATAATTTTACTCATATGTACAACATAGAGAATCAAGACAAAGGAACTGACAAAACTAAACCAAAACAAACCCTTAAAGTATGACTATAGAATTGAAGTTAGTAGAAAAGGAAAGGAGATAGGGGCTAGAGCAATGGGATGATGGGGCCCAATTGTTCATGTGAGTGGACTATGTGTTCTTAGATAGTGGGAGTGTTATGGTGACATACATCTGAGGAGGTATGAGCACATTCCCCCAGATCATATAAACTTGTTAAACCAAAAATAAAATATCAATAGAAAATAAGCATTGAAATATATAAATATGAAGACATTTCTAGACAGAGTAGCATTTTCCAATTAAAATTATGCTATTATCTTCAAATCCTTTTAACACAGTTTCTAATATATGCTTCAATGTATCTTTAAAATTGATTCTTTATTCACACTAATATAGAAGGTGGGTGAACCCCAGGGATTACAAAGATGTGAAATTTATGTATAAATAAATTTTGGAAAATAGAAGAACATTTTTTTAATTGCAAGAAACTTATTACTAATAAAAATCTTAAATTTACTCACCTAGTAAGTATTTCTTTGTTTAGAGTTAGCTTCATGGTATTGAAAATATCAATAAAGTTAGAAAGACTAGAATTTTAAAAAAAGATACGTAGGTGAAAATTTGAACTTACAGATCTCATACCCAAAGAAAAATGTCATAAACTATCAATCTTTGATTGAAGAAATATAAATTTCTTGAGACAGGTGTTACATCAAGAATCTTTTTCCCTAGTACATTTTCTTTAACCCAAGAAATCTACCTGTGGGAATTTTTTTCAATAAACAATCAAAATTGTTACAAGAAAGTTATCAAACTGTTAGATATTTTCATTAAAATAGATAATCAGAATTTTAACAAGAAATTGATCTAACAGGTAAGATGAATTATAGTACAAATAATGATATAAATAACAAGCATGAGACATACTGAAGAAATACAGAACATTTCACCAGAGTTTACATAGTACATAAACTTGTTTACATACATAAATTCTTTGGCAAAAATGTCAATATGGACATGAAAATTGCTTTTTTTCCTGATGTAACATATAACTTACAGTACATTTCCTAGTACAATTAGAAAGGTGGTTCACCAATTATTTTCTTAATGAGCACACAGCATGGAGAAGATACCACATCCTACCAAGCAAAGACGATATCCTGGAGAAAAAGAAATTATTGCATTAAGCCACGGATATATTTATTTATTTACTTTTTCCCATTGCAGTAACATTGGCTTGCACTGTTGTGATTCAAATGTATAGCATCTCCCACTTCTAGCATCCTTATGACATCATATTCACCACCAAACCACACACTATCCAACATAATTCACTGTAGTCCCTTCCTAGTTCGTTCTTGCTCTACATTCATAGCTTCAGCTTTATGGTCAAATTCATTATAGTTTTTTATTGGTTTGATTTATCTGACATTTTGTTTTGCTTCTTTATTCAACTTATAAGTGATACCATCTCACAATTGTCTTACTCTTTCTGACTTATTTTGGTTAGTATACCCCCTCCAGTTCCATCAAATATGTCCAGGCTTTATCTTTCTTTATAGCTAAGCAGTATTCTACTGTGTATATTACCACATCATCTGGATCCAGTTATCTGCATTTGGGCATTGAGGTTTTTTCCTTAGCTTAGCTATTGCAAATAATGATGCAATGAGTATACAAGTGCATGAGAAACTTCAAGCTTTATTTTTTTATTCTTTGGGTAGATGCTTAGGAATGAAGTTACTGGGTCATAGAGAAACACATTTTTAGTATTTTGAGAAAACTCCACAGTGTTTTGCATAGGGAGTGGACAATTTTACATCCCTACCAACAATTAAGAGGGTTCCTTTTCTTCAAATACTTTTATCAGTTGTTGTTTGTGTTTGATGTTGTTACTAATACTACTCATTGATAAGAATTTAAAAATTATATACGTATCAAAATATTAGAAACAGCATTTGTTTTGTTACATATTATTTGAACACCTGCATGTATAAAAATAATTATAAAAAGAAAATTTCTGATAGTAAGAAACTCATAAATAGGATTGTTGATAATAGTTATGATTTCCAAAAACAGGAAAAAGTGAATGACTTTACTATTATGTTTATATAATATAATGGAAATGTAGGTTTTTGATTAATGCTTCTTAACTTTTGCAGCATTCTAGTAGGATCTATTTTTTGGAAAACAGTCAAAAATAATATTCAATTAGTTATTTTATATAGGCATTTTTTATTCAGTTGATGTAATAGGTTATACACTTAGCTGTTGCTAATATGGGGTAAAAGCTCTACTCTGAGTGCATTTCCACCTCTCATGTACTGGACAAATTAAATGCCATACTACACCATTTCACTGACATCTCCACACTTGACTGAATCATCTTGACTAAACATGTCAGACCTGATAAATTCTTTAGTGCTTACAATGACTTTAATGCAGTGTTTAAGCCCTCTGACATACTAGTCAAAACTCTGTTAATGTGATTTCTGACTAAATTAAACATAAAACATTATTAAAACACCTATAAAATGTGAAGGACCAACCTACAAATACAAAGAAGAGAAGGTTGTTTTGTGCTAGGGAGTCCAGTGAGCTAAACTCAGCTAGATCTCCTTGAACTGGGCAGCTCAGAAGGTCTTCAATCAGGAGCATCTACCTAGAGTCATATAGCATGAAACGTCCATTTCAGCATTTAAAGTTTATTCATAAATGAAAGTTGTCTGGCTATGTTAGAAAAATGCAGTGTTTGCTTTATAATTTGTCTACATTTGCATACAGATTTTACATTTCATTATAGTTATCTACACCACTTTACAGATAAGAAATGAATTTAGTTCAAGTAATTCACCTCAAATGTATTTTCCATTATCATTCTTCAAAAGTATTTCCTAGAGTAATAAATCACATTGTCTGTCATATTTCCGCTATCCATGCCAGTTCAGTTTGCCTATTTGAAGGAAGTAGTCTATTTCTCTTAAATATTTTTTTCATATTTACTAGACTCTCATCATCACTCAAAATACTTTATTCTTTTATCCCTCTAAGATTGGCTGAAAGCTATTCACCAAGTACAATGAATTCTTCAATACAATGCATAAACCATATATGATCTTATTTTTCAAGACTCTAACATAGCAGTTGCTCAAAAATAAATACATAGTCCCACCCACTGCACTTCATGCCCTGGTAGAGGGGAGCAGGGTCTAGATCCTGGCAACCTGGATGCTGACTTGGTGATTGGGCACCCAGTGGGAGCCTGCTGGTCTGCAGGGAAGGTGGGGGAAGCCCTGCTGGGCACCATTTTTGAAGAGACTGTCCTTGTTACAATGTAAGTTTTTCACTCCTTTGTCAAATATTAGTTGACTAAATATGTGTGGTTTTATTTTAGGGCACTCAGTTCTGTTCCATTTATCTGTCTGTTTTTGTACCAGTACCATACTGTTTTAAAAAAATTATTATGGCTTTGTAGTACAATTTGAAATCTGGAATAGTAGTATCTTCTTTCTTTCTCTCTCTCTCTCTCTCTCTCTCTCTCTCTCTCTCTCTTTTGGTCATGAGACTTTTTGATATTTGAAGTTTTTTGTTATTCAATATGAATTTCAGTAATTTTTGTTCTATCTTTTTAAAGTATATCTTTGGAATTTTTATAGGAACTGCATTGAATTTGTGGATTGTTTTTGGTAGGATGACCATTTTGATGGGTTCTAATTATGTGTTATATCCATGTCTTCAATCAAACAAGATTTGACCATAGACTGGTCAAGAAGGAAGAAAAACTGCAGTAGTAAAATGCAACTCTAGTACAATGAAGACATCCAATGACTATGAAGGTATATAGAGATGTGCTGTAAGAGGGAGTAATGCTTGACTTGAGACTTAATATTGAGATAGCATTAAGTTAGACAATAATGGAAGGGGGTTGGAGTTCTAAGTAGACAAAAGATAATATGCAAAGCTATAAAGGCAAGAAAAAAGTGTGTTTGTGAGTTACAAACTTAATGAAATATAAAAATTGTGAGTATAAAAACAGATAATAGCCAAAAAGAATCCACAGAAAATCTATTTGAAATAATAAACCAATTCAGTAAGGTAGTTGCATACAAAATCAACACACAGAAGTTGGTAGCTTTCCTATACACAAAGAGCCAAATAGAAGAAGAAATGAGAAAAACCATCTCTTTTACCCTCGTACCAAAAAAAATTAAATACTTGGAAATAAACCTAACAAAACAAGTGAAAGAACAATACAAAGAAAACTTTTAAAATGCTGCTAAAATAGATAGAAGAAGACATAAGGAAATGGAAAGACATCCCCTGCTCATGGATTGAAAGAATTAACATCATCAAAATGGCCATCCTACCAAAAACAATCTACAGATTCAATGCATTCCCTATAAAAATCCCAATGACATTCTTTAAAGAAATAGAACAAGAATTACAGATATTCATATGGAATAACAAAAGACCTCAAATATCAAAAAACCTCCTGACCAGAAAAAAGGAGAATGGAGGTATTACATTTCCAGACTTCAAACTATATTACAAAGCCATAATAATTAAAACAGCTTGGTACTGGTACAAAAACAATCAGACCAATGCAGTAGAATTGAGTGACCTGAAATGATACCACACATATATAGTCAACTAATCTTTGACAAAGGAGTGAAAAACATACACAGGAACAAGGACAACATCTTCAATGAATGGTGCTGGGAAAACTGGTCCAAAACATGCAAAAAAAAAAATAATGAATCAAGATAGTTCCCTCACACTATATACAAAATCAACTCAAAATGGATAAAAGACTTGGATGTAATACCAGAAACCATAATATACATAGAGGAAAATGTGGTAAAAACCCTCCATGAGTTACAATCCAGAAATACATCTATAGCAGATAAAAAAATGAAAGAAAACATAAATAGCTGGGACTACATCAAACTAAAAGCTTCTGTACAGCAAAAGAGACAACAGACAAAACAAAAAGAAATCCAACCAAGTGAGAAAAAATTTTTGCCCTCCATACAAGTGATAAGGGTCTGATAAGAAAGATACACAAAGAACTCACACAACTTAACAAGAACAAAGTAAAAACTCCAGTAAAAATGGGGAGAAAATTAAAAGACAGTTCTCCAAAAAGGAAATACAAATGGCACATGAGAAAATGTTCAACATCACTAGAATTCAGG
This sequence comes from Uropsilus gracilis, assembly GCA_004024945.1. Taxonomy (NCBI): domain Eukaryota; kingdom Metazoa; phylum Chordata; class Mammalia; order Eulipotyphla; family Talpidae; genus Uropsilus; species Uropsilus gracilis. Next base: position 15,020 of record PVHY01022911.1, on the reverse strand, counting down.
GGCATGCAAATTGAAAACCACAATGAGATACCACTTTACACCAGTAAGAATGACCCACATACAAAAAACAGGCAACAAGTGCTGGTGGGGATTTGGAAAGAAGGGAACACTGTTACACTGATGGTGGGAATACAAACTGGTCTAATCTCTATGGAAAACTCTGTGGAGGACCCTCAAACTAATGAAAATGGAACTACCATTTGACCCAGCAATTGCTCTCGGGTATCTACCCAAAAGAAACCTCAATACTTGTACAAAGGGACACCTGTACTTAGATGTTTATTGCAGCACTATCTATAATTGCAAGGACATGAAAGCACCAAAAAGTTCCAAAACAGATGACTAGATGAAAAAGATGTGGCATATATACATAATAGAAAATTACTCATCAATTAAAAATGACAAATTGGATGATTTTATGATAACATGGATAGACATAGAAGAAATCATATTAGCAGAAACAAGTCAAAAAGAAAAAGACAGAAACCAAATGGTTTCACTATTATATTGAACATTGGAAAGATAAACAAAAAGCCATGAAGTGAAAACAAGCTAACATCCAAATTAAAGTACACAACTTGGGGAGGTGGCCAGGGTGGGAACAGTCAGAGAGGGTGGAGGGTGAACCCTAGAGACCACAAATATGTGAAATTTATATATAAATAAATTATTTAATTAAAAAAACAGATAATAGGCTATCAGTAAAGGAGAAAAGGGAGCAGCAATTGAGTAATTAATACTCACTTAGTCTGAGTTCAATGAATGATGTTTTTCTTTGAACTAGTCAGTTGTTTTTTCCAAGATATATTTTCATTCATAAGACAAACATTTTAATTTTTACTACCTAGCTGCATTTTTTATTAAGGTAACACTGTTTTACAATACTGCACAAGTTGTGTGATTAAAAACATGTTCAAGACAAAGCAAAAACATAGAACAAGAGAGGGAAAAGGTGAAAAATCAGGGGAGAGATGGACACAAGAGATCAATATGATGACCCATGGATGATAAGGTGGTGGGAGAACTATGTAAACAGATAACAATGTAAAAAAATAAACATATATTTACTATTATATGTGTATGCAATCAATTCCCAATGAATTATTTTGTACACAGAAATCTAGGTTGGGTACAAAGATTCATCACTACGAATGTGTATCATCACAAATATACCATAATTCGACTTTTATTTCTAGTATTAAATAACTCTTAAATAATCTTCAAAAAAATATGAGTCTCATCATTAGATATTTTCTTGAAATTCTTTGTTTCTTTGTTGGAAGACATATGGTACTTCTTCAAAGGTCCTTTTGAAAGCAATATCCTTATTTAAAGAATTATTTACTATTCTTTTTTACATTTACTCATTCAGTGAGTAGCTTTCTCTTTCACTCTCCAGTTATTTCAGCTTTTTTTATTATCCATCATTTTCCCCTCAATATCATTTTCACAACTTCTCCAGGAACAACCTTGATTTCCCCTAAAATTGTTTCTTAAGTTAACAGTATGGAATAAAATACACTGGAAAAGAATATAGCTTCTATTCACCATTTTTATACATTAGACTAGATCTTTTTCAGTTGTCATGTTGATACTCATAAAACACATCTGGAACCTCAAGTTGCCCTGAAACTTGAAGTAGTAAGGCAAAAAACAAAGTTTGTAATCCTCTGTTGATAATAATCCATTCAGCATATCACCTCAAGTGTTTATTTAAGCTAGAAGAAATGTGCAAAATGATGGTGATGCAGTTTGATGGAGCTGTTCTTTGAATGTAATAAAGAGCAAGTATATGCTCCTTAGAGTGTGTTCCTGAATTAAAAGCCAATGGTTTAAGAGTTCACTGGAGAACACAGAGAGGTAGAAGTGCTTATTTCACAGCTGTTGGCAATGCTAAGCATATCATTAGTCTATTCTAGCTAGCTTTTACTTCCAGGTGCAACTCAAAGTATAAAGCAAAAAAGCAAAACTTCATATTGTTATTGGATCCAACTAACTAATAAATCACCCTCACATTTTTAACTCTAATAGTGCAACTGGAGTTTAGAAGATAATGAGTTCAAAATATAAGACCTTTGAAAAACAGGAAGATATGTTTGTCATAGTTTTCATTTTTTGTTAATTAGCTTTTTGAAGAAATAGTATAAGATCTTCTCTTTTGTTTGAAAGCATACAGAGTTAGTAGGGAGATAGATTTGACTATCATTTTTTATTACTTCATTTGCAATTACTGCTTTTAAATATCTTAATGGGTTCATCTAACAATTTTTACATAAAGTTAGTAGCTCTATTACTCACTTTTCAGAGCAGAAATTCTGAGTAGTGATTCAATTTTCATAGAGAAATTCCAAGGCTATTTCAACTGAAATAGCTAGGGAAAATTGTTAAATGCACAAAATCCTAGATGAATTTAATAAATGATGCTTTATCTGTAAATAAGATATATTCTAATGGAAGTAGAAGAGTAACTTATATTTGAATTTTCAGGATAAAGTCCATGTTGGTATTATTTCTTCCACCCTGTGCAAGAGTTGTTTTGGAAAAGTGATTATTGACTTGTTCTGGATTTCTTGAAAAATTCAAATTCTAAAAATTATCACATGTATATTAAATCATAACAGAAAATGAAATTATTTGTTTTCAAGCTGATTGATCAATATTTTAATATAATAGTCAGAATATTTTTTAATAGTTTATATATATGTATATTTCATATCTTTGTTTTCCCTGGGGTTCACCCACTACCTCCCTCCCTAACCACTCCCTCCCATCTCCCCCCTTCAGTTGTGTAGGATCCTCTTTTAAAAGCTCTCTTTTAACTCTGCATTATTTTTAATCTTTATTTTAAAACATCAAAATAAATGTGAAATAAGATTTTTACATAATAGTGGTATCATTAAATTATTACTATAAATTGTATTTATGATAAAAGGTGTCCCCCAGGGCAAAAAATGGACTAAACCCATTTCAAAAAAATGCCCCAACTTATAATATTTAAAGAAATAAATGCTTTGGCTACATCATTTAGAAAACATTTTAATATCTCCTGATGCAAACTAATATACTCTATTCCAAAAATCAAAATCCATTTTCATTAATTAAAAATTTTTCAAAAAATAAAATAAAATATTTTCAAGGATAAAAATACACAATATCTGTGTTATAATTTCTATCCTTTTCCTACTTTACTATAATAAATGTTTATGATTTGGTTAAGTGACTCATTTGTCTGCACTATTTGGTAACTTCTATGATTTATAGAAAATTTTTGTTTTTAATTAAGGTTTATTGTACAGTGCCAATTTTTCATCTTAATTTTACCTAGGAAACATGGAAATTTGGAACTTGAGATGTCACTAATTTATTTGGATAGTAAAGCAATTTTCTCCCATGTAAAAATCTCCTGTGACTTGAATGTGGATACTTTTTTAACCTAGTAATTTCCACTATTATAGGTAGCATATGGTTTTCACTCCTGAAATAAGAGGAGTTTCAAAAATCGTACTTTTCCAAACAAGTAATTATGACCATTTGTTGTTCCCTCTACTAAAATTAGAGCTAAGTATTAACTCTATATAATAAAAATAAGTGTAAACAAACTTATAAAGATGGAAATCATACCAAGCATCTTTCTCTGATCATAATAGCATTAACTAAAAATAAACCATAGAAACAAAGCAGGAAATATATTTTAATATGTGGAGACCAAAATTACACTACTGAGTGATAGTTGGATTAATGAGGAAAACAAAGAAGAAACTTAAATGCACATGAATGATAATAAAGACAAAACTTTCCTGAATCTACAATTCAGGAAAAGAAGTATTATTAGGAAACTACAAAGGTATATAGGTGAACATCAATAAATTCTCAAACAAATGATTCTGGATATGACCTTAGTAACTACAAAAGGTGAACAAATAAACCAAAACCTATCAGAAAAATATTAGACTAGGAATAAATAAAATAGAAATTAAAAAGAACACCTAAAGGATTAATAAAGTCAACAACTGTTTTTTTTTTTTTGGGGGGGGGGGAGAACAAAACTATAACTAGACTCATGACAAAGGAGAAATTCAAGTAAATACAATCAGAAATGAAAAAACTAATATAACAGCAGACTTCTTAGAAATTTAGATGATAATAAGAAATCATGATCATTTTAAATGCAAGTGAACTGAATAACTAGATGGACAAATTCTTGAAATACGTGAAAAATATATTCATCTGAGACTGGATAAGGAAGAATTGGAAGACTAATCAATTGCAAGCCAGGAAATTGAAATAGCAATCAAACATCTCCAAAAATGAGCCAATGGTCTGATACTTTCATTATGGAATACTGCCAAACTTCCAAAGATGAGCTGATACATACTCCTTTCAAATTATTCCCAAAAAAGTTGAAAGAGACATAAAGTCAACCACATTTTATGAGGCTAACATTTCCCTGATACCAAAAACTATAAACTCATCTATAAAGACACCACAAAAAAAAAAAAAAAAAAGAGAAAAGGGGAAAAAATTTCCTAATAAATATGGACCGAAAAATCCTCAACAAAATCATAGCAAAACAAATTCAAGAATTCACATAAAGACCAAAAACCAGAACAATGTGTAATTTAGTCCAAGGACACAAAAGTTGTTCTACATGTGAAAATGAACATAATTCACCACATTTATAAAAGGAAAAATCATATAACCACTAAATATATTCTATGAAAGCATTGATAAGAAATGACATGCAAAAAAAAAAAAAGAAACAACATGCACTTATGATCAAAATTCTCAAAAAAACATGTAGATGGAATATCTTCAAAATAATAAAGCCATATATGACAAATCCACACCTAGCTTCATTTTATTTTGGTCTTTTAAATATATTTTTGGGGATTTTAAATATATTTCTTACTTTTTAAAATTGACTTCTTATATTGTATGCACTATATGAAGTCATTGTAAACCCTGAAGTTCTACAACAGCCTTGTCACCAGTGAACTATCATCTTAATTTCTTATGACCATTCTTCCCTTGCCCTATACCTGTTTTGTTGACAGCTTTTTAGTTTTAACTTTTTCTTGTTCTTTTGTTTATTTTCCATCTATCCCACATAATTGTAAGATCAATTATTTGTCTTTCTGGCTCATTTCCACTAGTATATTTTCATCTATGTTATCACAAATGCTTCAAATTTTTTATTGTGAATAATATTCCACTGTGTAAATATGTTACAACTTTCTGGTTTATTCATCTGTTTGGGGGTTTTTAGGTTGTTTTGATTATTTTTAATGGTGAAAAATTGTAAGTTTTTCACTAATATAGTGAAAAAAAGGATATTCATTATCATTGGTACTATTCATCAAAGTACTGGAAATCAAAACTTAAGCAATTTTGTTAATGGAATATTAGAAAAGAAATCCAAATTTCTTTTCTAAAGCAATTTTCCAATTGCTTTAGAAAAAATAGTACAGCTCACACTATTTGCATACAACATTATAATATATAGAGAGAACCCAAAAGATTACACCCCAAGAAATGAACTATAGCAATAAAACATTTGAGCAAAATGAATGGTTATAATATATATATACTATATGTTTTGTATATATTATATATATACATACAAATGGCTGCTCATAATATATACAACATAAAATATCTATATTAGATATATTATATACATAGCATGTATTACATTATATGTTATATATAAACTACACTGTATAAAAATATAATCATTTATCCCTATATTATATAGTGATATATATTATATGTTATATTACATGATATCTATATTATGTGTTATATAATATTTATGTTATATATAATACATATGATATATGTTATATATAGAGCATACAATACCGCAATATATGCATGCAATCAATTTTAAAAATATATGACTCAAATACTGAAAAATGAAGTAAAAGGAAAATTAAGCTACATGTGGATTTATCATATATGGCTTTATTATTTTAAGAATATTACAACTACCAGTGCTTCTTTGAGAATTTTCATCAAGCTACACATTATAGTTTATCAATGCTTTTGCAGAATATATTTAGTGACTATATAATTCTTTTTCTTTTTTCTTATAAAATCCCTTGATGCTGCCTGCTGTGGGCCACACATGTGATCATTGGTCATTCTTTCTTCTTTCATATAATTTAATTTTATTTATATATCTATACAAATATATATGTGTGTATATATATATACATATATATATATATATATATACTTTATATATTTCTTTCCTTGGGGTTCTCCCACCACCTTCTCACCGTGGACAGTCATTGTTATCCTCTGTGTTCCTCCCCTCTCTGGCCAATTTTTCTTTCCTTTTAAAATATGGTGAAATAGGCTGATTTTCATATGCAGAACAATTTTGTGTGCTGGAATAAATTGCACATTGTTTTGTCTTTTGATCCTTTGTGTGAATTTTTGAATTTGCTTTACCATGATTTTGTTGATGATATTTCAATTCATATATTATATATTGCAATTATAGTATATAATATATTATATATCACATGATATATATTATATGGTATGTACTACATATCATAATGATATATTCTATACCATATAATTCAAATTTTAATGCTACATTAATATATGATATATTATGTATAGTACATCAATTAATTAATTTATGCATGTTAATATAGTATATACCATATGACTATATCATATGATTTATGATATATATCATATATTCCATATAATCATATCATCTTATATATGATATATATTATGATATATGCTATATAGTGTATATATATTATAAGCAGTCATTCATATAGATTGTATATACATAAGTTGTCTTCCTATACTAAAACAATGAGCTAGATGAGCAAGAACCAATAAACGAATCTCATTCAAATTGTGCCAAATAAACTAAATATTTAGAAATAAAATGGACAAGAAAGAAAGACCATACAATCAAAACTAAAAAAAACACTGTTAAGGAAAATAAAAGAAACCAAAAACAGTGGAAACAAACTCCTTGTGTATGGATTGGAAGAATTAAAACTGCCAAAATACCTACCTATTCCAAATTTTTTTTTACAAATTCAGTGCAATATTTATCAAAATGTCTGACTTTTTCAAATATATAAAACAGATATAAAGAAGATATAATGATTTTCATGTGAAAACGCAAAAATATCCAAATAGTCAAAGTAATCATGACAAAAATAAGAATTGTTTGCATCACACTTCTAGTCAAAAAATTAATGCGTGCTATGCAAATTAAAGGTTTGTTTTTGGAACAATATCAGATCCATAAAAATGTCACAGAATTGAGACCCCAGAAAAATCCCTATCTACATGGACAAGTTAATATTTGACATGGGTACTAAAAGCACATACAATGAGTCAATGAAAATTTCTAATAAATGATGTTACGAAGACTGCCACTAACAAAATAATGAAACCACAACATTCATGTCATACAGAAAAATCAACTTAAATCATATAAAATAACTGAATGTAAAAGAAAAAAGAAGCTGAAACCATAAACTATATACAAGAAAGTTAAGGCAACTTAACAGTGAGTACAATCAAACAAAATACTTTGCTAACAAAAAAACTGTAAAAAAAGAAAAATCCTTTTTAATAGGAAGGAAAATTTGTGCATTATCCTCCTGATAAGGACTAATACCCAAGATCTAAAACGAACTCTTAAAATTAAATGAAGAGAAAAATCAATAATATATAGTACAATATTATATTTAATACATATAATATACATGTAATATATAGTATACAAAATATATAGTGCATACAATATATTTATGTATTATTCTATTATATAATACATACAGTGCATATTATAATATATAATGTATATGTGATGTATATAATCCATATAAAATATACATAATAGATGGTATAATATGTTTTATATAACTATATACATATGTTCTATATGAAAGAATATATAACATATGCATCATATATAATATGTATAATATAATATATGCTGCATATGCTATACATTATAGATATGATATATAATTGTATAATATATTATAGTATTATACAGTATGATATATACTATATATAGGATGATGCATATGCATATATTATATAACATATAGTATATATTATATTCCTTTCATATATTATATATCATATAGGATATATGTCATAATATCTAATGTATAATATATATTACATATAATCTATGCCATACATATATAATACATAATGTTTATATATATGTAGTATATGCTATAAACAGATATATCATATATACTATATACAAATATATATATACTCTCTATATAAATATATATACACACACAAACACATGTATATGGGCAGAAGAGCTAAATAGCTACTTCTCCAGGGAAAACATATGGATGGCCAACACAGGAACAGGAAAAAACATTCATCATCACATATTGTATGGAAATGCAAGCATCTGCAACCATATTAGGTACTACCTCCTTCCTGTGAAAAATAGCCCATTTTTATAAATACCACAAACAAGTGTTAGAGAAATGTGAAACCTCTTACACCACTGACAGAATTGTAGATTGCCCCAATCATTATGTGAAACATTGTAGATGTTGCTCAAAGGATTGAAAAGGATCTGACTTAATGATATAGGCATTCCAATTTAATTATCTATGCAAAAAGTACAAAACTACTAATAAAAAGGAAAGCATACATTCCCAAGTTCACTGTAGTACTGTTTACTGTAACCAAACTGTGGAGCAATATAATTGTCCCAAAACACAGGATTAGATCAAGATTGGGAAATGGACATTCATTGAGACTAGAATTCCCAACCTTTAAAGGCAGCAGCAAAGATGTGTGGCCCTTCAGTGTGACATCAGAGCCACACCTAGTCTGGAAGTCCCCTAAAGGCAATGGTTCCCCAAAGAAATAAAATGGGAGGAGGAGGAAAACACAACAACAAAAAGCCACTTGTGTCATCAGGGACACTATAGAAAGAGACAACATTGCCAGAATTGGATCATAAAAAAGAAATGTTCTTACTATCATTACTGTAATAATTACTATTAAAACATTCAATGAAATGGAAGAAGATTCAGAAAAATAAATAATAAAAATACCAAGAAAATTAAATCTATGAGGAAAATTAAAACTGAATTTTAAATTAGAAAATAATAGAAACTCAGGATCTATAAAGAGCAATGATAGAGATGAAAAGTTCAGTAAAAAAACTTTAGAAGTAGAAAAGACCAAATAAAATAATGAAGCAGTGTGTTTGATGACATAACAGCAAAAAGAACACAGAAATTAAGTTAGAAAAAATGAAGAGACATTACTTTAAGAATGATTTAAATCTGGGGAGAGAAAAAGCACAAGGGTCTATTGAGATGGATCATGGTACTGTGGTGATGGAAAAACTTCAGGAACTACATCTGAGGAGAGAAATTAAATACTGTACAAAAGTTACAATGATATAAAAAATAATAAAAAATAAATGATCTAAGTCCATGAAAAAGTCAATGTCAAAATAGTGGGTTTATGAGGGATGAGGACGAGAAGAGCAATGGAAAAGAAAATGCATTTAATGAAATTAAAGATGAAAATGTAATGAACCAAGGGAAGAATATCTATATGTATATATATACACACATATATAATGTATATATATAATGTATATATATAATGTATATATATAATGTATATATATATATATATATATATATACACAAATCCAGTTATAAGAATTCAGGGTATCTAATAAAAATAAGATTTAAATCAAAACATATTAGTGAAATGTTTAGGAATTCAAGACAAACAAAAAAAAAAGATTGAACCTGGTAAGGAGGAAGAAGAGAGTCTATCAAGCTAACCCAATAAAATTAGAAAATAAGTACATGAAATTCAGTTGTCTTTCTAAATACAATGAACTAGAAAAGAAGGAATTGTGAAAATGATCCCATCTATATCATATCAAAAATATGTAAATATTTATAGTAAATTTAACAAAGGAGGTAAAGAACCTGTAAAAAATTAAGATGTTGTTAAAAGAAATTGATTCTATTGTACAAATATGAACAATGTAAGAAAATTAAAATGTTTAATAAATAAGAAGCAAAACAAAACATAAATTTCTTCAGTCCACAAAAAGAAATAGAAGATACAAAGAAATTAAAGAATCATTATATAGCTATATTGTCATCCTATACAAAGCATTATACAAATTCAATATGATGTGTTATCAAAATCACAATGGCATTCTTTAAACAAATAGAACAATACTAAAGTTCATATGGAATCAACAGATACGATGCACAGTCAAATACTGAAAAAACAAGAGGAAAAAAATCACACTTCCAAGCTTCAAACTCTACCATAAAATTATTAAATTACATGGCATAGGAACAAAAACAGACACAAAATAAATGGAATATAATCCAGATCCTTTAGAAACCCACATCTCTACAGACAGTTAATATACAACAAAGGAGTCAAAATCATGCACTTGTGCAAAGAAAATCTCTTTAAAATATAATATTTGGAAAATTGGAAAGTCACAAGTAAAACAATTTAGATGAACATATCACATCATATACAAAATAACTCAAAATGAATAAGAAACTTGTGTGAAAGACATCAAATATATAGAAATGACATAGGCAAACACTTCAGGACAATAATGTCAGTGGTGTCTTTGCAGATATATCTCCAACAACAAGAAAAACAAAAGAAAATGTGAACAATTGGGTGTACATCAAACTGGAACACATTCTACATTGAGAAAGAAATTGTAGATAGAAAGAAGCTGAATAGCATAAAATATTTACATACCATACATCTGACAATGTGTGATATCAAATATATACAAAGAACTCATGCAACTCAACAAAAAGATAATAACCTTATAAAAAAAATGGAACAAAAAGCTAAATTGGCAGTTCCCAAAGCAGGCATTCAGGTCAACAACAGGACATGAAAAAACAATCATCATAATTTATTTTCAGGTAAGTGGAAATCAAAACAACAATAAGGTATCACCTTATCTTATGACAATGGCCCATGTCAAGGAAACCACAAAGTAAATGTTGTAAACAATGTGGACAGAAAGGAACTTATTTCCATTGTTGCCATGAGCTAGTGAACTAGTATACATTCTATTAACACTAACACTAGTATACTTTCTACTGGAAAGATCTATGAAGGTATCACAAAATATTAAAAATCAATCTACTTACTACTTAGATTACCCTCCTAGGTATCTACCCAAAGAACACAAAAACTATGAATTGAAAGGAAACTTGCATTTCCGTATTCATTACAACACTATTTACACCAACCAAATATTGGAAACCTTCAAAGTACCCCAAAACAGAAAAATAGATGAATTATGTATGCACAATGTATTACTTTCCAGCAATCAAAAATATATAATCATAATATGTGTATCAACCTGGGTATATCTTGTATGAATTAATACAAGTGAAATAAGTTAGAAAGATACTAGATGTAGTCATCTCAACAAAGAATATAGAGAAACCAAATGCAAGGCAAGAGAAAGCCAACTTAAAAACTGACTATAGAACTATAGAATGCAAAGGAAGAAGGGGAAGTGAGAAAAATTATTGAGAAGGGAGCACAATGACTTATGGAAGTCAGGTGCACTATGATAACATTTAAAGGTGATCTTATACATCTCAAATATAAATAATGAGTTAAAGAAACATAGCTCTTTATGTGTATATAATAATAAAAGTATTTATCATTTGTGAAAATGTATGAAATTAGAGAAGATGGTACTAAGTGAAGTAATTTAGAAGGTTAAAGAAAACACCAGTTCCTTTTATGTGTGATATAAAGAAGTAAATCAAAGGATCAGATAAAACTAACCGAATTACAAAACCTATAAATCTGACTGTGGAACTGAGACAACCAGAGGTGGCTGGGAGTAGAGAGAACAAAGTGGGAACAGAGGGGACAAAGTGGGAATGAAGTATTATGAACTCTGGATGCATTTGTGGTGGGCATAGTTTAGTAATAACACCTACCTCAGACAGGAGATCCTGTGCCTCTAAATCACAATGTTGTAAACCAATATTACATCAATAAAGGAAGAAAGAAAAAGAAGGAATGAGGAAGGAAAAGAAGAAACGCAACAGAACAGAAGAAACCCTGATATTTGCAAGCAACATGCATGACCTTAGAGGACATTATACAAAGTATACTGAGATATATAAAGATAAATATTTATATTATTATTTATATGTGAAATTAAAAAATAAATAATCTCATAGAACCAGAGAGGGCAAAGATAATTACCATAACCTGGGGATTGGGGGAAATATAGAACAAAAGATAAAAAGTTTCACTTAATAATGAGAATTTTAATTCAAATTCAATAATTTCAGTTATAAAACACAGCATGGTGACTGCATATATTGTAAAAATAACTACATTATTACATATTTGAAATTTCCTGAGACGAGCTCTTGAGTCCTCAAAACACACAAACACAAACAGAAACATACACAAATAGCATCTATGTGCGGTGGCATTATGAGTTATTTAAGCTGAGCATAGTAATCATTTTACAATATAGACATATATCAAACCATTATGTTGCATACATTATATACATTTTATTTGTTGACTATATAATTCAACACAACTGGAAAACTGTATATAACTAATATTGATGAGTAAATTAAATCATGACACATTCACTCAATGTATTTCATGAATCATTAAAATTATTGCCACAAAAACCATCATCCTCATAGAGACAGCCTTCTTTACTATAATATTAAAAGACTAAAACAAGTTGGATCTGAAACAGGAGGGCCATCTGGTGGCCCCAAACTCCACCCTGGCCAGAAGCAGCCTGGGGATATTCCTCGAACTGACTGGGACTGATCTATAAGTCTTCCCAGCTACAAATGAGGGGCATGGCCCACTTTCTCCACTGATCCAGGAATAAGATTTCTGCCCAATGCACCAACCCTGTTGTCTGTGACCCCATGGCCCCCAACCCCCACTGTGGTACAGACAAGGTAACCAACAACACTGACTACACAAGGACACTAATACAACAAACTCTAGAAACACATCAACTCTAACCCCCATAGGCAAACACAGCAAAGCAGATTAAACCCAGGAGGCTAAGGAAGAAAAGTTTCAAAGAGAGAACCAAATTGTACGACCAAATCCACTAATATTCATCACATTCTCATGCTGAAAGAAATTGCCCCTCAAAAAAGGCCAACAGAAACAGAAACTCACTACAACAGCATAGAAACAAAGGCAGAATTAACTACAAGTTGTTGGAAGACTCCAGTCAACAAACCAGCCAATACTAGAGTCATAGTTGCTCAATATGCAGAGCAAGCACAAGAAAAAGAAAAAAGCACAAGAAAAAGAAAAAAAATATGAATACTAAAGCAAATCCCATGGAAATCAATACACCACCAAAGGAAAGACCATCTCTAAAACCAACAAGTATGACACTGAAGAAATGTCCTATCTCAAAGACAAAGAGCTCAAATTCTGCATGATACTATTATTAAAAAAAAAAAAAAAAACTAATGGAAGAATTAGAAAAAGAAAAAGGAAATGACATGACAAAAGCAATAAATGAGTTAAGAGAAGAAGTGGGAAAAGATGAAGAAAGAAAACATCAACAAGAATAACATAGTTGAAGAATTGGATAATAAGACTGAACACCTAAACAAGAACAGAAAAAAAAAAACCCAGGATCTAAGGAGAACAGCAACAGAGCTAAAAAACATAGGGAAAAGCTATGAAAGCAGATTAAATGAAATAGAAGAATGAATCAGTACCCTCGAGGATACCAAAATTGAGAGGAAGAAGAAAGACAAAGAAAGAGACATAGAAAGTAAGAATGAAGAAAAATTCAGAGATCTGTATGATTCCTTAAAGAAAGGAAATATAAGAGTAATGGGAGTACCAGAAGGAGTGGAGAAACACATGGGAACTAAAAGACTGTTTAAAGAAATAATGGAAGAGAATTTCCCAAATCTCAAGAAATAAATGATGTTTGACATCCAGGAAATCAAAAGAACACCAAACTACATCAATGAAAGAAAAACCATAGCAAGACCCATTATTGTAAAACTCTCCAAAGTTCAAGATAAGGAAAGAATAATGAAATTGGCCAGAGAAAAGAAACAGAAACCTTAGAAAGGAAAACATATCAGACTGACTTCAGACTTCTCTAAAGAAACACTGAGGCATAGAGCCACATTTTCAAAAAATCCAAGACAAAAAATGTCAGCTAAGAATACTCTACCCTGCAAAGCTGTCATTCCCTTATGAAGGAAGAATAAAAACTTCTCTACGAAGCAAAGCCTCCAGAAAATTGCTGCCACTAAACTCCCACTCCAAGAAATCTTGCAAGATCCCTAAGAACAAAACCAACAGAAGAATAAGCAGAACAATCAAAACAAGGAAGCAAATCAGAATTTCAAAATGACCACCACATAACTAACTTCAGAATCTCAAATATCAACAATAGAACAAAGCAAAAAAAGCAAATCAGAACCTCAAAATGACCCCCCCAACCAACATCATAATATCAAGTATCATCATCACCCTAAATGTCAGCAGTCTACATTCATTCATCAAAAGACACAAAGTAGCAGAGTGGATAAAAAAACATAACCCAACATTCTGCTGCCTGTAGAAAATACACTTGAACTCAAAAGATAAGCACAGACTAAAAGTAAAGAACAGGAGAACAATTCTGCAAGCTAACTCCTAGAAGAAGGCAAGGTAGCCATTTTAGTAACAGATAAAGCAGACTTTAAGATAAAAAGGTAAAAAGGGATAAAGAAGGACACTATATAATGTAAAAGGATCAATACATCACAATTATTAACATATTATTAACATATACTCACCAAATGAGGGAGCACCAAAATTAATCAGACATCTACTAACAGCACTGAAAACAGACATATGTGAAAATACATAGGTGGTAGGTGATTTCAACACGCCACTCTCACCAAATGATAGATCAACACTAAAAAAAAAAAAAAAAAAAA
>PVHY01022910.1:9402-21872 GCA_004024945.1 Uropsilus gracilis | reverse complement strand
GGGGGGGGGGGGCGCCTTGTCCTTCCGTTCACCTTGCTTTCCTGGCCTGTGTCTTCCCAAGGCTGAGCAGCGTCCTCGGTCCTCAGAACGCCTTGCTGCGGGGAAGCAGAGAGGACCCCAAGCCGGCTGGAACCGAGGGGGCTGTGAGCAGGAAGTGGCAGGCACGCGGTCTCTGCCACAGCCTGGCACTTGGGTTCAACGTCAGCCAGTAATGTCAGGGGAAGCGCACAGGAGCATGGGAACGAAGGGCACACGGGCAGCCACGAGGCCGGCCGCGACCGTCCCCACGTCGGTGTTTGCCTGTGAAGCAAGACCACAGCCTCGAGGCTCGAGGGATCATCTCGCTGGCCCTGGCCAGCGCGCGGCTCTCTGTCCACGGCCCTGGGCCCCTGGCGGCTGCTGTGGGCCCCGGGCGGCTGCTGTCGGCCCCTGCCCTGCTCCCCAGCCCTTCCGTTTAGGGCTGACTCTCCTCGAGTGTCTCTGTTTGCCGAAGAGCAGCGCCAACACTCCCACACAGAGTGCTGGCTGCTCCTGCTGGGGAACGCCTTCCTTTCAGCATCGTCCGTCCGCCGTGGGTGCTGCGACTGCTTGGAAGCTTCCCGGGGCCATGGCTGGTCTGTGCTCTGCGGCGGAGCCGGGCCTGTGACCCCCCTGGGGTCTGTAGCGCAGCATCTGCTCAGGCCTCGGTCGCAGGACGCGTGAAAGGAAGGACACGCGTGTCCTCAGCAGAGGGCTCCTCCGTCCCGATGGCACGCTGCCTCCGTTGGAAAAACGCCACCACCTTCCGTTCACGGCGGGTCGCGGCGCGTGTTGTCACACTCCCGAACACAACAGGCAGGAAGGAAGGCACTTTGCTGCGGAAAGCAGCCTGAAGCTTCTCTCATCCTCTTTGGGGGGACGCCCCCGAGGTTCGGAGGAAGAGCATGGCCGGAAGCATGTGGGAAGTGGAGTGAGGGGGGAGGGCGGGTGTCTTGCAAGTGTCTCTGGTCTTCTGGGCGGGAGCTGTGGTTGCTGGGGGAGGGGCTAACGACTGGACAGCAAAGGAACCTGGGGTCCTGCACGCTCACAGGAGTGGGGTTTTATCCTGCCGGCTGGGAAGGGGCTGCAGACGGTCCTGTATCTCCTGCCTCCGGGGCCTCTTCCAGGGTGATGTGAGATGGGGGGGGGTCTCATGTCCAAGCATGTCCAAGAATAAGATGCGCCTGACTTTGCACAGCTTCAAGAGAAGCCGCCTCCGCCAACGAGCTGTTCCAGCGGCGTGCCACCTGGTAGCGGCCCTGAGAACAGAGCGCGTTCTCCTGGCTGAATGTCAGAACATCCACCGTTAGGACCAGCGGCCCCGTGGAGACCTAGGCATTTCAGGTCACCCGTCCAGGGTCATGGACAGTCACAGCCAGGCCTCTCTCTCGGGCCGAGACGGCCGGCTCAGAGAGCACCGCTTCTTAAGAGCTAACTTCAATGAGATGCTCTCCCTGAAAGAGGCAGGTGGAAGCTCTAGGCCAAGGTCATTCCGGCACTCGCGCTCTTCGGTCCATCGGAAAGTTAGCGAATGGAAGACAACAAAGCCGAGAAAAGGGCGCAGGCTTAGAAGCTTTTCCAGTAGAAGAGGCGAGGTCAGGGGACGTCGATATATACATTATAATCCCCCCCCCCACGCACACACACATCAGAGACTAACACACCATGTCGTGGGTTGTTCCAGAGGAGCAGACGCATTGTGGAAACTGCCCTCGTCCGCAGTGAGTGTCTCATGATAAGACGCAGCCACCCTCAAAATCCTGTCCCCAGACTGCCCTTCTTTGGGTTTTGCTGCTCTCTGTAATTCTCCATGTTTTCAAACGTTCGTGTGTCTAGAATACTGCCTTGACTGGTGCCAGGCCCCAGCGCGGAGGCTGAAGACACAGAAATAGCTAAAAGAGGCTCTCTGCCCCCAGAACACCTACAGGGCGCCAAGGGAGAGAGCGGGAGAACTGACACCCTGAGACAGTGTCCGTGAACTTCAACCTGAACGGACGCCCTGCAGACATGCCCGGGAGCTTCCCATGAAGAGCCGCGCCCAGCAGCGCCGCCAGCAGCCAGCTGATGGATTCCTAGCGTCCAGCGGCTGTGGACTCCTTCCTAGAATCAGCTCACAGTCAAGGGGAACAGCGGTGGGGCCACTTACAAGCGTGTTTAAGGTGGAACCGAAACCAGAGTCAGGCTGCAGGTTGCACTGGTGCCGGAGGACAGCGCAGGATGGAGGACACGGGCTCAGCAGCGGCCACTGCGAGAGCAAGGGACGACCCCGAAGGGTCCTGACCGTGCTTCTGGGTCCTGCCCCGGCTGCATCCCAAGGGGCTGGCCTGCTTCCTGCCATCACAGCAAGTTCTCATTTTAGGAACCATTGCACGCACGCTGAGATCGAGAGATCGTCTAACGGGGAGCAAGGTGCCCACCACCAAGGTGGTAGAAACTACCCCAGCGATTTTATTTTATTTTATTGGCTGTTGCATTACAACGTTATACACGTGTACGTGTTCGCTGCAATAAGTGAGGTGTTCCTCACGGAGCATCTCATCTCTCAAAGCCCAACTCCACCCATCGCTGAGCTACTGTTCCCCTTTTCCTGACTTATCTACAGCTTCCCCCCTCCTTCTTCCGGGAACCACCCATTGGTTTTACGGTCCAAAGGGTTACTTTTCTCTCCATCTGACTTGCTTCACTAAGTATGATTTCCTGTAGGGCCCTGCTGTTGTGGATGGCAGAATCTTATCTTTTTCATGGCTGAGTAGTACTCCACCGTGTTTCTTTACACTTTCTCCGTTCCTATGCCAATGGGCACTTAGTTTGTTTCCAATATGTAAATGGTGCTGCAGCAAACATTGGGTGCGTATCACATTGGTGGGTGGACGGACTAACGGTTACAGTCAATTTCCAAGTTAATTGAGAATGCCCTGTTTATAAAATCTCCATGAGGAAATCTTTAGCCATTGGTAATGCTTTCAAAAGTTCTCTTGAGTAAGCAAGCGAGGCTAGCTAATAAAATTTTGAAGTTCATTTGAGGAATGAACAAATAAGGACAGCTAATAACATTTCATAAATGGATTTAAATGTGGACTTGCTGAATACATGAGCTAGCTGACAAAACACTGTGATATTAGCACAAGGATTTAGAGATGAACCGAACAATAACATCTCCTGCAAAGCTGCCATCCTGAGCATGAGCCTAGCTTTAGTTAGTAACACAGCTTACATCACAGAGAAAAATGTTTCAAGCATATCGTATTTTATGCCATTACTTTAACTGCATGTGTTTGACTATTCATGTATGTTTTGGGGATGCCACCATAAAACAAGCCAGCATTTTAGCAACAATAGAGTAGTAATTATTTTATAAATCATATCTATAAGTAAAAACAGATTCCATGTGTATATGAAGGTGTTAAATGTCAAGAAAAAAGCCACTAAAATCTGAAGGAAAACGCAAGCGCATATTTCTGATGTCGAGACAGGAAAGGCTTTTAAACTAAATCGTAAAGAAAAGTGTTTAAGCGCATCACCATTTACAACAGTATGCTTAACTGCATCTGTATGACTATTACTGTGTGTTTTGGTACACCATACTACTTACAAGACAGTTTAATATACACCGGCCTCTTGCAGATTCACACAGAACACACGAAAGAGCAGTAGGATGAAAAACACAACTCAAAGTCACTTGCAAGAAGTTGAATGCGATCTCCTGGCATCTCTCTCTCTTCTTTTTTTGAGGCTAGTTCTCACTCTGTTGCCCGGAGTAGTCCCAATCCCGCAGACTCAAGTGATCCCCAGCCTCAGCCTCCCAGGTAGCTGGGATTACAGGTGCCCATCACCGTGCCTGGCTGCTTTTTTCAAGAACCAGGTCTTGCTAGGTTGCCTGGGGGTAGTCTTGAACCTGTGGACTCAAGTGATCCCTGCCCTCTTGCCTCCCAGTGCTTGGATTACAGATGCCCTGCTCATGCTCTCTTATTAAGACAAAAGGAGATCAAAACAGCCATGGAGAGAAATGACAGAAACAGCCCCTTTGATGAGCCACTGCTTGGAGCTGAAACTCGTTTTGATGACACCTTTTGAAAACACGTGCCTTTTTACACAAAGATCCCCATCAAGATGTGCAATGGCTAATCTATGGGATACAGGGAAACAGTAAACAAAAGCCATGAGGAAAAGTCAAAACAGGCTAAGCACCAAACTGAAGCGCACAACTGCAGGCAGGGGGGAAGAGGGGGGATGGTGGGGAGTGGGGGGGTGAACCCCTGGGATGACAATGATGTGAAATTTACATATAAATAAATTGAAAAAAAAAGAAATTATACTAAAAAAAAAAAAAAAGCTGTGCAACGGGAGCAGCATGGACAGTCATGGACAGTGCAGAGACCTGAGCCAGTGGCCTGAGGACTGGCCGCAGGCCTGCACCGTCGGCGCTCACCCAGCATTGCAGAGGGATGCCTGGAGCTCAGAACAGCAGCCACACCAGCAGGGCCAAGGCCTGGGGTGGGGGGTGGGGGAGGGTGTCTCGCCCACAGTTGCTCCCTGCGGCTTGGTGTGCGGCTGGATGGGCTCGAGAGGGTCCCGCTGTCTTAAACCAGGGCTGGGGCTTTCAGAGCCCCAACTTCTCTTGGAGGAAAGACATGGGTTTCATTCGCTGACGGCCACGGAGAACGGGGGACATGGCCAGAGAAAACGAGCCGACGTTCAGCGGGCAAAATAACCAGATGCGCCGTGCCGAGACTGACATCAGCCGGCGAGAGGCCCTGGTCCAGACGCCCTGGCCTCCAAAGTCCGCGGCATCGGGGAGTCCGCGGGAGCCTGGCTGAGTTGAGAAACGCGCTGCAGCTCATCAGTGAGGACGGCGCGCGTGGAGACTGGGAATCAGATGAAGGAGGGCCCGAGGCAGGTGTGGGCGCCCAGCTCCTGGACGCTCACCGTGCCCTCAGCTGCCGGGAGCTGCCCGCGGTGCTCTGGCCGCTGCTCTTGCCCTGTGCGGGGCCTGTGCCCAGGAAAGCCTGAAAGTGGCCTCGCGGCAGCCATCAGAGGCAGCTCTCCCCAAAGCGGAGACGGTGGCCAGGGCCCCAGCTTCCATGCTCCAGACAAGGCCCCCCGAGGCCATGGTGGGGACGAGCCACATCAGCGACCCCCACATCACACACACGGTGGGCTTCCTCTTCTTTCCTTACTTCCTCATCCTGCTTCCTGGGGACCTGGAGCCAGGCGGCGTGGCTGAGCTGGAGGAATAAAGCATTTCCTGGACTGACAGAGGACGCACGGGGCAGACAGGAACAGGCGGTTGAGGCCCTGGGAGCAGGACAAGTGGCCACAGCGCTTTGCAGAGGAAGGGGGAGGGGACTGGCTCGTAGCTGGCAGCGCTGAGGTGATTTTCCCCAGCGTGCTGACAGGAGACACCGAGGGCGCAGTGGCAGGTCCTGCTACGCTGTGCTGGCCCCTCCCATCCAGTCCTCTTGAAAGACCCAGTAAGGGGGGGTGGAGATGAGCCACCAGACTCTGGGCAGCTAAACAGGGTCAAGTGCATGCGCATTATTCTCGAGCCTGGCTCCAGAGACCACTCAGCCACCCTCCGCTTGCCCCTGTCTCCTGCTGGCTGGATGCGGGAGTCGCGGCAGGATGTTGAGGCCCGAGGTGTCAGAGCCACCAGGGAGAAAGCATCTGCTCCTTGGCACACTGAGCCCCCTCACCCCACAGCTGGGAAACTCGTGAGAAACGAACACGCGTTCGAGCGGGGGTGCCAGGCGGGGCATAGCGGATGGGTCTTCACAAAATCCACAGTACAACTGTCCCGTGGTCCAGCAGCTTCCCTTCCGGGGACAGAGCCAACGGGAAGGAGATGGTTATTGCCGAGGGAGCTGGGACAGAGAGGTCATCCGTTTGGGGTTTTCCCTGATGTGTCTACAGACTCCACCCTCCTCTCCACCGGGGAACGGGCTCAGGCGTCGAGCACCCCAACTCCCGGCATGCCGCCGCCCTGGCTTCCCGAAGGGGGGCTGCTGGAACGAGGGGTGGGGTTCCGCGGCCATGCCTGGCTTACGACTGAACACGCCACAAGCTCCCTCGCCATTCTCGCTTGGACTTGCGTGTCAGCACTGCTGGGGACGCGTGGCGGAGACACGGGCAGGGGCAGCTGGGAGAGACGGTGGGTGCGAGAGGAGGGAACGCGGCTCCTGGTCCTTCCAGAGTCAGTGGCAGCCACCATCGTGGCGTGGTGTCTGAGCGTTCGCTGTGCTTTGAGTTTTGAGCCTCTCCTTCCACACTGGCCGCCTGGGATCTGCCTCCCCCCCTCCTGCGGCTGGCTGTGAGGAGGCCCCTCGGCTTTCTGGAAAACTCTCAGTCCGAGCGGCCTCCCTTCGGGCCGGGTGTGCTTGGGCCTTGCCCGTGAGAGGTTGGGTCACTAACTGACAGCCTCCCTTCTCTCTCCCTGCCCTCCCCCTCCCTGCCACTAATCCTGTTGCTGAATCCTTGGCACTAAGGGTCTGCTGCCTCCGCCTTGATGTGTCTGGATACCAGGTTCCTTTGGGGCGTGGCATCCTTCGCAGTTTGGGGCTCTGGGGGGCCGCTCGGTGGGGTGCTAACATTTGCACCCATCTTCTCTGCAGCACGCCTCACAGCAGCCGAGACGCGACGGAGACGGCTGTGGAGGCACCGCGGTGCACACTGAAGACGGTTCTCCCGGGCTTTCACAGCTTGTTCCTGGCCTTTCAGAGCAGCCAGCACTGTCCTGACGGGCGCTGGGCCCTGAGTTCACCCGCTTGTCCTGACGGGGGCTCATAGCAAGAAAGCGGGCACTTGTTAGCCAGGAGAGAGCGAGTCACCTCTCACGGGTGTCAGGAGCTCGGCCCCCAGCTGCCTTGAGACACCCCCGGCTGCCCCCAGCCATCTGCCCAACGGTGCATGGCAGACAGCGGCCCTCGAGGGGCGAGGAGACGGCCAGGCCCTCACTCCTGGCCACGCTGGCCGACGGTAACGGGCACTGGCCCTTCCAGGCTGGGCAGACAACCCGACTTGGCTGTGAACCGGGAGATGCTGTTTCACCACCAGGAGAGGCCGAGCCCGCGGCCCCCGTGAGGCCTCGGCTGGTTGGTCCTCTCGCCGGCACCGACTGTGGCTCACGTTGCCCGAGAGAGTCCAGTGGACCAGAGTGGGCACAACGCCACTGTCCTCTGTCGCAAGGGATGGCTACTGTCCCTGGTGTTGGCCACAGGGTAGGCGTGTCCCACCGATGGGTGTCCTGTCACTTCCAGGGGCCCGCGGGTCTTTCTCTGCTATCGCTGCTGCGTCGTCTCCTTCTGCACCTTCCCCGAGGCCACGGCTCCTTCTCCCCAGCCCGGTGGGCCGGCCTCCCCCATGGGCCTTCCATGCTGCAGGCGCTCGCCCTCTGCTCCCGCAGCACTGAGATGCGGGTGACTGGTTTGTCTTCCAAGGGCCACTGTCCGGGGTCATGGTGATGTAGGGCAGTGACGCAGTGGGGGGTTGAACGGGCACCAAAATACCCTGGTGGGCGGGGTCTGAGGGAACCGCGAGAGAAAACGGGGAGCGAGGAGCATGAAGGGGCGCAGAGGAGAGAGGAGAGAGGAGAGAAGGAAAAGAGAATAAAAAGGAGACGAGGATGGCGGACTGAGAGAACAGGCCCTGTGGCCTGGCCAGGGGAAGCCCCTGGGAGAGGGAGCTGGAGGTGGCGAGGAGCCATGGTGGCCGGTGTGGAGCGTGTGGCCCCGCAGCAAGGCGGCACAGTGAGCTGGTGCCTGGAGATGCCAGGGATGGGGAAAGCTGATCTGGGCATCAGCCATTGCGGAGGAAGTTTGCAGAGCCTTGGAGAAGCGGAGCAGCTCGGAACACTGGAGAGAGAAGCGAAGAGAAGACCCAGGAGAAGGACTGGACCTTGCAGAGTGCCTGCCTCAGGCTGGGAGGGGCACAGGGCGCCATCTTGGACTGTGTCTTTGGGACCTTTGGGACTGAGAATGGCCACTGGGGTCAGATGACGGCCACATGTGGCTGTGAGGACTTTTTGTTTTCCTGGTTAATTTCCTTGTTAATAAAACCCTGTTGCTAAGCTGCATTTAAGTGACGACTGCTACATAAGCTGCATTTAAGTGACGACTGCTACGCGTGGGTGAGGGAACCTGGAAGGCAGAAGCCATATTTTAAGAGGTTTTTTCCCCTGCGGCTTGTTGGATAGTGGCTTTTGACCTGATTACAATGGGGCCACCGTTCACATCTTGATCTAGAATCTCGGGACCCTGAGTCAACGTGTGTGGTGCCGAGGCCACTGTCCAGTGTGAGTCCAGGCTGAGCCGTCCAGGCTGAGCTGTCCACTGCGCTGCTTATCAGCTGCTCGCTTGCAACCATCATCTTCTTTCTTAGCCGCAGTTTTCCTTGTGGGACTGCTGAGAAGACGCGTGAGGCGTGTGGACAAGAGGACATCTCGCTCAGCACACACTTCCGGACACACGCACACTGACCAGGGCTGGTTATCACCGGAGAAAGCCCCCTGCGTGTAGGGACCTTCAGCTCTAAGCTCACGGCTCTGCTGTACCGTTGCCCACAGAGACCGGAAGAAGGTTCTGGAATCGGGACTGAGTGCGCCTACGCTGGGTGTGCCTCTTCTGGTTAAGAATGTGCCGACGGGTCCTTTTCCTGGACGCATGCAGGCTCCTTTGCTGACAGGTCAGGCTCACGCTCCTGATGTGGGCTCACACAGAGGCGATGTCCCCTGAGGGGCGTTTGAGTTTGCCCCCCGCACGAGGCCTGGTGCCTGGCCCCGGCGCTGGGTGGCCACTGGGTGCCGAGCCGCTGACCTCTGCAGGTGGCGCTGGGGGGGTTGCATGCTGCGTCTTCCCCGTGCTCCTGTTTGGCCTCGGAACTATTCCCGGCGACGGTCTTGTGAGGACGAGCAGGCCTTCGCCAGGAAATGGCATTCTTGGGATTATTAGAGTCCAGCGCAGGGCAAACATTTATAAAGAGAGTAAATACTCAAAGGGTTGGGGGGGATGACACAGCACCGATGTTAAACAGGGTTCGGTTTGCTTTGCTCTCGTACCTTTCACCTTCTGCTTGCTCAGCCGCACTGCGGGCAACAGAAACACTGGTCACCGCGCGCCCCATGCGAGGGGGACAATGTCCCGCATGGAGGAAATCGGTGCCCGTGGCTCTGCCCTCCAAGCTGTTTCCCCAGCTCGCCTAACAATGGTGCTGGCGATGACAGGAGCTGGTGATTACAGGAGCTGACGTGCGTGGACTTTGCAGAGAGCGTTTAACTTCCCAGCCCAGCTCCCCCAGCTCGCCTAACAATGGTGCTGGCGATGACAGGAGCTGGTGATTACAGGAGCTGACGTGCGTGGACTTTGCAGAGAGCGTTTAACTTCCCAGCCCAGCTCCTGCGGCGTGGGGCTGGTGTTGTCAGGGTGTCTCCGCTAAACACGAAGGTCAGGGACATGGCCATCGTAGCGACCTCTGAATTCCTAGTACCCGGTACAGGGCCAGACCCGAGGCGTTTCCCGGAAAGTGGAGAACCAGAAATGAACACGTGAGGGAGAAAACTGCTGCTTCCCGTGACACGGCGAGAAGGGGCTACCATCTACCGCTCCAGCCAGTCAGGTTTTCAGATCGTAAAGTTAGTGATTTTGCTTTTCCTTTCTTTTAAATAAATACCCAAATATCACAGTCCATCTAATCGCACGTGGCGCACGTTGCGTGCCGTATTAAAGTGCAGACACAAGATAAAGCCTGGCGCGACGACGACGAACCACAGCCCTTGTCCACGCCACGCTGTGACCATCACCACACACTCTTCCCTCCTCAGACTGGCCCCATTCTAGATCCCTGAGCCCCACCACCGTCCATGACGGCTGCTTGCCAGCTCAGGCGGACCCTTCCATCACGTGTATTATTTATGCTTTCGATACCTGCACCCGTGACCAAAAAATACACCGTGTTGAGCAAAGAGCCTGGGTCTTGTCAGCCGCTTCTGCTCCCAAGCGTCACCTCAGCTGCTGCTCGCAGCACAGTCGCCCCCATGGGCCTCAGGCTAATGTCCACTGTGTACGCGAACTCAGCTCCTTTCTTTCCTGGGGCGCTGGGCCTGTGGGCTGATGATTCTGCTTTCTGCCAGTGAGAAAAGCCATGCTCCCCTGGCCTGGGGTGGTCACTGTGCCCGTGGGAGGTGCTTGGCTGAGGGCTGGGCTTGGGGTGGGCGAAGGCACAGTCAAGGTGACAGACGCAGAGAGCAAGGAAGGAGCCCCGAACCCTGCCTTCAGTCCCACGCCTTCTCCTGTGGCTGCCCGCCTCAAGCCCAGCGAGGAAGATGACAAAGAGACACAGGTCTCTGGGGAGTCAGAAAGTGGCATGTCACCATGAGTCATGTGCCCCCCTGTGCTCGCCTGCGCAGCCATCTCCACGCGCTCCTGCTTCCTGGGGTGGGGCAGCTGAATGGCCAACCCCACTCGGCCTGACGTGACCTGCAGTCTCTCTGCGGCTCTTCGGGTCTCGGTCTACGTCCGGCTTCGACTGGAACCACGCAGTGAGCCGGGGACCAGCTTGTCTCAGCCGGCTTTCACGTCTAACCTGACTTGGTTGTGCAGATGTCTGCTGCGGCCCCTTCTCCGGCCCCTGCCTCGGCCCCTCCTGCGACACCAGGGCTAGTTTAGGGCTGGTGGTTTTCCTCCCCCACGTGTGTGCGCACGTGTGCAGCCCCGCAGGACGCAGAGACCTTCCGGCCAGGTCAGACGTGTTCTTAGCCGCAGGCCTCTCTGCTCAGGACAACGGACTGTTGACATCCTTCCTGCCAGCTCCTGGCTCAGCCACACGCCTGCGGGCCGGACGGGGCACGAGGTGAACGACAAAACAGACGTTTTCTTGGCACGCGGTGGCTGGAGACGTTTCTGGAGTGAAAACGAGTCTGTCCCACGGCTGGCTCTGGAGGGGGATTCACTTCTTTAGCCATAAACCAGCTTCATGGCAGACTTCGCTTCGAGAGAGCGACGTTGCCCGGAATCCTCACACTGAGCTTAAACGCTGAGTGTGTGAATCGGTGGCATTTAGTTCCTAAGGTGATTTTATGCTTTTCCTCCCCTGCGAACTAAAATGAAGCTCTACCTGCATGTTGGAAGCCGTGGGTAGGAAGAAGAGATTGAGACGCCCAAGACAGAGACAGACTCAAGTCGTACGCCGGGACTCAGAGAACATGTGTTGAGCCATGCATTAGAGGCTCCAGGCCCCCTTAAATACAGAACGGCTGCAATGCGGTTATCAGGAAGGCACGACCGGGATCCCGTGGTATGCAGTACGCGCAGGAGGATGGGGGTTCACTGTCTAGCAGAAAACCACCTGTGGGAGAAACAGCGTTATCTTTCAGGGACACGTCTCTCTGGCGGGTCGTTATAGCTGCCGTCTCAGGTAAGAAGACTTGCCGGGAACCATCCCCAGTGTGGCAGAGATGGGTGAGAACAGATAAGGGGGGGCCCTTATCGCAGGCATATCTCTTGCCCATTTTTGGCGCCCTTCACCTACGTGAACACCCCTCCTTTCTTACGTTCTCCACAATGAGTTCGCCTGCATTGGCTACTGCAGACCACCAGTCCTTAGATGAATGGCTTTCCAAGTGCTGTAAGCTGGGGGGGGTGGGGTGGGGGCTGTGGATGTTTATGGACAAATAGCTGGAACCTTTGCGAAAAGTGGGAACGACCTTTGGGAACATTCCCTGGTCAGATTCCTCACTGACAAGCTGGGAGATGAAGGCTCAAGGCGTTGAGAAGCCCATCGCTGGGGGCAGGGGTGGAATACAGTCCAGACCGCAGACCCCAGGTCTCCACCTGGACCCCTTCCCCGCTGCCATCAAGCAGATCGAGCCTCAGACTCGCACGTCGCACCACGATGACAGACGCTGATAGTCAATCAACACGGGCAGGATGGGGCCTCGCAGACAGATGGCCCTAAAGCTGCTGTAAGGTGTCATAGCGTCAGTGAAAACCTAAGTGCGCATCCCCGCCCCCCCCCCCGCCCCATCCTTTTGATGCAGGACCAGACCACACCTTCGGTTCCAGGGCCACGGATGGGTCAGTCATGGTGTTCCCTGCACACAACACACCACTGCCTTGGCAGCATTTACTCTTGCAGATGTCACTTCCTCCGGGCGGTGAGAGGACTGAGAATACCTGCAATCCGAGCCCTGGCTACTTCCAGATTTTCATCGTTCTCCTCCCCATTCCTCCCCATCAGCAGCCACACATGGAGGCAAGTCCATTCTTCCCTCCCTTCTCTTGTCTTTCTGCAGTCTCTCCTTCCCGCTCTCTCTCCCCTCTCTCTCCCTCTCCCCCACCCCCACCCCCGCTTCTGTCTCTTTCCTTCTCTCTGCTTCTGTCTCTCCCCTCTCATCAATCCTCCTGCTACCTCCCCAGCTAACTGTGCTTTATGGAATCTATTTAAAACCTGTGTCTTGAATCTTA